>JAKUCV010007671.1:8855-46315 GCA_028386065.3 Turnera subulata
TCTAATTGATGCATGAGTAAAAGTGATTTTGTTTGAGCCAATAACTTAGAGACATTGAATGTTTAACCTTGTACAAAATTGAGTTCCTAAATCTTCTTGTTCTTCTTGCTTGATCTTGTCACTTCCATTCTTGAATCTCTTGATCACATAAGATCTTTGCTCTTGATTATTTCTTTTGCTTCATAATAATGATCATCCTAATACAAGGTTGATTTGTCATTATCAAAACCTGAATAGGATAAAGAGATATTAGCAAAACATTATTTTCAACAGTTTCCCCCTTTTTGATAATGACAAACAAGTCGAAGTATGTGCCCATTAGTTCCCCCTGTGTTTTAGCCATGATGCCGTTTAATTTGAACTTGGTGTGCACGTACATGTTAATTTGTTTCCCCCTTTTGGCATTAGCAAAAAGAAATAGAAAAGACAAAGGCAAGCTCTTGTTCAATTTGAAGAACATAGGATAAAAGATTTGAAATCTGGGGGTTAGTTCCCATCATCTTCATCGTCGTCGACAACAACTTCTTCTTTTGGTTGGTTGTCTTATGGGTGTTTTTCCAAGTGATTTAGTCTTGCCCATGGTTGAAGAAACTAAGGGAAAGAGAGGGTTGAGAAGAGAAGTGTGAAATAATGGATGTTATTGAGGAGACAGCAAAGAAAATAGCTGTTGAGAGCTGGTAACGGCTAGTAACGGCTAGAATTTTTGAAAAACAACATTCAATATAGCTCCCAATGGCTATATTTTGTGAAAATCCGTAGCTGAACATCGATGTCCATGATGGTAACATCGATGTTGTGTACTATTAGGGTGAATCCGGGAATGACTAACGGCTATAATTTTTTGAAAGACAGCAGCTGAACATCGATGTTCAAACCCGTGACATCGATGTTGATTGCTCTCGGGTCGAAGCTTTGAAAAGCTGAAATGGAATGAACATCGATGTTTTTTGGATTTTGTCATTGTGTACACATGTTTGGACCAATTTTTGAAGATCCAGTTCGCCCTTGCTTTTAGCCTTGATGAGGAGTACCTGCAAAGCGACTTAGAAAATGCTCCGACACTCAAGTGAGTAATATGTAACTCCAAGATATGATAATATAATTGACACATTATAATGAACAAGAGAAGAATATCTCAGATTTCCTGTACTCTCAAATAGGATCAGCTGCGTCATATAGACACGGTTGGTGAGATATTTGTCCCATCAATTGGACTTTGATTATCTCTGTCGGAAAGAATCCGTTCTTGGAGCCAGACAGCAAATCCCGTTAGGAATAAATAATTCAATTAAAACCACGATTGTCAAAAAGGAAATCTTTGATAATCGGAAAAATTTGTAGGGTTCCAGACATTGATTGAGCAATAATTTAACTAATTGGCAAGTTTTTCAAACAGAAGATTCTTGAAAATTGAAGCAGTTTGGAGGGGTCTTCTCCTGAACATTGTTCATGACACGTTAAAGATAGGTAGGGGTCACCTCCTGAACAATCTCTGGACACTTCAGAAATTGGTAGGGGTCACCTTCGGAGAGAAGAAGCAACGCAGTTGTGTTTCTACAAATAGGCATACGATAGAACTCATTAGACACAGAAAATTATAAGCCAATTTCAGAAAGAGAGTTAGCAAAAAGAATCAAAAGCAAGAATGCCTTCCCCTTCCACTGTCTTTTTTTGTTGAGGATGCAGCCGTAGGCAGGAGAAACCGATTAGCCTATATTATGGTAAGTGAGCCGTCTGAGGATCTGCCTAATGAACTAGGTAGAATTCCTCGCTTAGTATTTGTTGATGAGCTCTACTCTTCTAGGTTTTTTGTCACGCCCATGGAAGAGACTATTTTTCTTGAGAGTCAAAGCCCACTTAGAACATTCTTCTATGGTACCGCCAATGCCACAATGTTCTTCATATCTAAAAGGCTTGAGAGTTTTCAAATGGAGTCTACCCATCAAACCTTAGAACAAGGAAGTTATTACCATCTTTCAATGACTGCTCAGAGTGCTTCACGGGTCCCTGGCTTACCGCCAACTTGGCCAAAGGTTCGCCTGCTCGTGTGGAATTGCAGGGGAATCTGTGAAGGCCCTCTCCCCGAGGGACCCACCATATTCAGGTATTGTTACATCACATCCCTCAGCCCACACCTCTAGGGTTTAATCCTTTACCATGCTGCAGCACTAGGGATTCGAACTCGGGACGTGATGCTTTTTATCCCCCTCAAGGAGAGCACCTTCACCAATCCAGATGGATTGGTGAAGGTGCAGATGAGTTGGTGAAGGCCCTCTCCCCGAGGGACCCACCATATTCAGGTATTGTTACATCACATCCCTCAGCCCACACCTCTAGGGTTTAATCCTTTACCATGCTGCAGCACTAGGGATTCGAACTCGGGACGTGATGCTTTTTATCCCCCTCAAGGAGAGCACCTTCACCAATCCATCTGCAGATGAGTTGGTGAAGGTGCTCTCCTTGAGGGGGATAAAAAGCATCACGTCCCGAGTTCGAATCCCTAGTGCTGCAGCATGGTAAAGGATTAAACCCAAGAGGTGTGGACTGAGGGATGTGATGTAACAATACCTGAATATGGTGGGTCCCTCGGGGAGAGGGCGTTCACAAAAAAGGCATCTTTTTTGTGAAGGCCCTCTCCCCGAGGAACCCACCATATTCAGGTATTGTTACATCACATCCCTCAGCCCACACCTCTTGGGTGAAATCCTTTACCATGCTGCAGCACTAGGGATTCGAACTCGGGACGTGATGCTTTTTATCCCCCTCAAGGAGAGCACCTTCACCAATCCATCTGCAGATGAGGTGGTAAAGGTGTTTTTGTGAAGGCCCTCTCCCCGAGGGACCCACCATATTCAGGTATTGTTACATCACATCCCTCAGCCCACACCTTTTGGTTTTAATCCTTTACCATGCTGCAGCACTAGGGATTCGAACTCGGGACGTGATGCTTTTTATCCCCCTCAAGGACAGCACCTTCACCAGTCCATCTGCTGATGAGTTGGTGAAGGTGCTCTCCTTGAGGGGGATAAAAAGCATCACGTCCCGAGTTCGAATCCCTAGTGCTGCAGCATGGTAAAGGATTAAACCCAAGAGGTGTGGGCTGAGGGATGTGATGTAATAATACCTGAATATGGTGGGTCCCTCGGAGAGAGGGCATTCATAAAAAAGGTGCCTTTTTTGTGAAGGCCCTCTCCCCGAGGAACCCACCATATTCAGGTATTGTTACATCACATCCCTCAGCCCACACCTCTTGGGTGAAATCCTTTACCATGCTGCAGCACTAGGGATTCGAACTCGGGACGTGATGCTTTTTATCTCCCTCAAGGAGAGCACCTTCACCAATCCATCTGCAGATGAGTTGGTGAAGGTGTTTTTGTGAAGGCCCTCTCCCCGAGGGACCCACCATATTCAGGTATTGTTACATCACATCCCTCAGCCCACACCTCTTGGGTTTATTCCTTTACCATGCTGCAGCACTAGGGATTCGAACTCGGGACGTGATGCTTTTTATCCCCCTCAAGGAGAGCACCTTCACCAATCCATCTGCAGATGAGTTGGTGAAGGTGCTCTCCTTGAGGGGGAAAAAAAGCATCACGTCCCGAGTTCGAATCCCTAGTGCTGCAGCATGGTAAAGGATTAAACCCAAGAGGTGTGGGCTGAGGGATGTGATGTAACAATACCTGAATATGGTGGGTCCCTCGGGGAGAGGGCCTTCACAGAATCACTAGGCGCTCTCAAGATTTTTCAAGAATGTTGAGAGACCTGAAGAAGCAGTACAAACCGAACATGGTTCTGCTCACCGAGACATTATGGCAACCTGGCGAAAACCACGGGGTCATCCCTCTCCGTTTTCCATCAGTGAACCGGTTTGAAATCCCTGGCCAGAATAACTCGGGTGGAAAGTGGTTTGCATGGAATGATAATGTTAGGGTTAATATTGTCAATGACCCTAATAGCTTCTCTGTAACTGCTGTACCAAATCGTTAAGAGCTAGATTATGATGGGTATATATTTTTTTTAAAAAAAAAAATATGTGTGATTGTATTGTAATATAAATAATGTAAGCGTGTGTGTGTGTTTGTAAGCGTGATTGTAAAATATGAAATCAATAAAATCCTGTGTGTTTGTGTTAATTTAGCATGTACCAATGTAAAATTTAATTGGTTTAGAGAACTTACCTGAACATCGATATTGTGATACTCAACATCGATGTTGTGACCATGTTGCCAAAATTCTGGATGCGCCTTCAATTCTTCTTTGTTCCCCCTATCATTTTGCTTAATTGGCTGTCATAATATGAGATCTTCAAAGGGGATTGCACATGCCCAAATCCAACCTTATCTTTGTGAATTGATCTTCTTTGAAAGGCTTGGTGAAGATATATGCAAGTTGTCCATCGGTCTTGACAAAATCAAGTGTTATATCTTTCTTTGCACATGATTTCAAATAAAATGATGTCTAATACCTATATGCTTTGTTCGTGAATGCTGGATAGGATTCTTGGTGAGATTAATGGCACTAGTACTATCACAATAAAAAGGAATTGACTTAAATTTCAAACCATAGTCTTCAAGAGTATGTTTCATCAAAATCAATGCCTTCTTCTTCATTATAACCTTGAGCAACAAGTCTAGCTTTGTTCCTCATATCAATACCATTTTCATCTAACTTATTCCTAAGGACCCACTTAGTGCCAATAACGGGATGATCATGAGGTCTAGGAACAAGATTCCAAACGTGACTTCTCTCAAATTGATTTAACTCCTCTTGCATAGCAATAACCCAACTTTCATCATTAGTAGTATCTTTAACATTTTTAGGCTCGACTTATGACAAGAATGCAATATGACCATTCAAATTACGTAAAGATGATCTAGTAACTGTACTCAATCTAGGGTCCTTGAATGTTAGCTCTAGTACCTTTAGGTACCCAAACATATTTTACATGTGAATTCTTACTCCTGAACATGCAAGTACGAAATCCATGACCATGTTTACCACAATGATAGCATGTGATAGAAGGAATATAAGAGTGATCATGAACTCTATCATGGTAAGATTGTTGCCTTCCACCATAGGTATATAACTTAGCATGGTTATGAAATGATCTAGCTCTATATGCTTGTGCTCTTGAATTGTAATCATGAGATTTTGCATTGTATGCAAATGATCTAGCATGTAACGTAATATCATTGGTTTGTGTTCTAGTATTATAAGCATATGATCTTCTACCATGTGTGCTTGGTTTAGTGTAATAAGATCCTCCATTTCTAGTATTGTATACATGTGATCTTGCACTATTAGCATTTGATCTAATATTGTAGGAATGTGGTCTTCTATTATTGGCATACAACCTAGCATAATGGGATCTACTACTACTTACATATGGTCTTGCTTTTTGAGCATTTGACCTTCTATGATGAATAGATGATTTTGTATTATGAACATGTGATCTAGCATTTTGAGCCTATGGTTTAGCATGTTCATGTGATCTAGTATGATGAGTGGAATATGAGGCACCATGTTCATGTGTCTTAGCATTAAGCATAATAGGTTTGACCTCATATGGCACATTTGATGCTCCTAATCCTTATTTTTTTATTGGATTTCTTTGTTGTCCTAGGAGAAGATTAAGATTATCTCTACCATTCGTAAATTTCTCTAATGTTTTCTTTAAATCTTCAACTTGAGACTTAAGAGACTCATTCTCTTTTCCCAATACAACACAAGCACATACATTAGAGGATACTTTCTCATTAAGTTCATTGTAAGATACATTAAGGGCATGTTTTTCTTCTTCAAGAGTCACAAGTTGTTTTTTATACTTTTGATTCATTTTCAAGGACTTCTCAAGTTTTTCATGCAAATCAATAAACGCATCATGTAATACTTCAAATGTAAAGTCATTAGAATAATTAATTACCTCATCATCTTCAAGAGCCATGAAGCATATATGCGCATCTACATCACTATCCGTGTCACTTGATGATGTGTCATCTTCTTCCCATGCCGCCATGATTTTCTTGCCTGTGCTCTTTGAAGAATCAAGTCTTGCTTTCTTTTTGTATGGGCACTCCGATTTGATATGACCGGGTTTGTTGCATTTATAGCAAACAATCGAATTTTTCTTTGTATCTTCATATTTAGAGGTGCTCTTCATATTCCTCCCTTTTTGCAATCTCTTCTTCTTGAGGAACTTCATGAACTTCCTTGTGACTAGAGCCATATCATCATCTCCGTCACTTGCATCCTCTTCGGAATCTTGAATCTTCAAGGCAAGGTCTTTCTTCTTTTCTACTTTGCCTTCAAACTTCATTCCATAAGCTATCAAAGAACCTATTAGCTCATTGTAGGATAGGACATTAAGATCTTTTGCCTCTTCAATAGCCGTGACTTTGGATTCCCACTCCTTACTCAAGGATCTTAATACTTTAGTAACTTTCTCCTTATCACTTATGGTCTTACCTAGGCTCACAAGGTTATTGCATAGAGTTGAAAACCTAGTACTCATACCATAGATGGACTCATTAGGCTTCATTGTAAAAAGCTCATATTCTCTCATAAGCCTATTGGTCCTGGATTCTTTTACTTGGTTTGTTTCCTCATGAGTTGTACATAAGAGTGTCCAAATTCTAATTCTCTCAAATTCTTCTTTACTTAAGGCACATAGTAAAGAGTTTCTAGCCGTGGCATCTAGAGTGCCTTTCTTCTTCTCATTTTCACTCCAATCACACAAAGGCTTAGGTGGCCTACTCCAACCACTCTCAACAATCTCCCAAATTTCAAAACCTTGACCCTCTAGAAACATTTGCGTTCTAACTTTCCAATAGTCAAAGTTTATGCCATGAAAGAAAGGAGCTTTGTGGATATTATACCCCTCAAAAGCCATGATCTTTACTCAAGGAGATTAATCCTAAACAAAGAGACCTTGCTCCGCTACCAAATGTAAGCCCAAACAAGCTAAGAGGGGGGGTGAATTAACGATTAAGAACAAATCAAAAGATTAAAGAAATAATAATTGCGGAATTAAAAGAGGGAGAGACAAACTGATTTTATACTCGTTCACACACACACAACCTGTGTGGCTAATCCAGTCTTTCAAGAGACTCTCTTGAAGATTTCACTATCCATGTTAAGCTTCCGGGTGCTTAACAAACCGTTTACAAACCTAGAGTTCGAATCACACGAACCTCTAATTTTCTGCATGAAGATACCTCACTTCAAGTCTTTTCACATAGAAATAAAATCCTCTTCCTATGAATCTTCTACAAGGGAACAATCCTCCCTCAAGGTGTATGATTACAATTGAGTCACTCAAAACAAAAACTCTCTTCAAGAGTAGGTATGAGTATACAAAGTAAGCTCTATAAGGCAACTCTCAATTCTCAAAGATATTGGCTCATAAAAATGATATGTGTGTATAACAATGAATGCTTGAAATATAGAGAGTTGATCAATCCTAAACGGAGACCTAAATGCTCTTTTTATAAGGTTAAAAACATGTATGACCGTTGGGGAATCAATCCAAAACATCTTTAAACAAAGTAACATGAGAGGATGAAAAGTGTGTCTGCTCATGACGGCTGAACATCGATGTTCAAACCTAGGACATCGATGTTCTGATCTTTGAATATGCATTTTGATCCAACGGTCACAAGGACATCGATGTTTCAAAAGTGGACATCGATGTCCTGGCCAGCGAATATGAATTATTGGGCCAACGGTCACTAGAACATCGATGTTGGCCAAAAGGACATCGATGTTGCCTAAGACATTGTCCAAGACCCGAGACAAAATAACATCTATATTCATTAGTTGAACATCGATGTTTTGGACATTCCCAAAACAATCTTGAAACCTGATTCAATAGGACATCGATGTTATGAAATAGGACATCGTTCAGACACTTCAAAGCAATTTTTAAGCATAACGGTCATGAGGACATCGATGTTCAGAAATTGGACATCGATGTTCAAAGCTTAGAAACCATGATTGAATCGATGTTATAAACTACTGCCTACTTTGGAAAAATTGTTTCAATGGAAGACATCGATGTTCAAGTATTGGACATCGATGTTCAATGCTTAGAAACCTCTTTGAAAGCTTGGTTTCAAGGCAGGACAACGATGTTCAAAATTTGGTCATCGATGTTCAAGGCTCGGAAGACATTATTATGATTGAAATGAAATCTAATTGATGCATGAGTAAAAGTGATTTTGTTTGAGCCAATAACTTAGTGACATTGAATGTTTAACCTTGTACAAAACTGAGTTCCTAAATCTTCTTGTTCTTCTTTCTTGATCTTGTCACTTCCATTCTTGAATCTGTTGATCACATAAGATCTTTGCTCTTGATTATTTCTTTTGCTTCACAATAATGATCATCCTAATACAAGGTTGATTTGTCATTATCAAAACCTGAATAGGATAAAGAGATATTAGCAAAACATTATTTTCAACAATAGTAATATTACTAAAAATAAAAATATTAATTATAATAACAATCAAAACTATTGTAAAGGAAAACAATACGGAAAGATTTATACAAAATAAATACTAGGGATGTAATTCCTATGTTGAATTTTTGGAATTTTTTTATTTTTTTTATTTTTGAAAATAAAATACTTACATTTCAATTTTTTGAAAAATATGTCAACACCTGAGCCCATACTGAACCAAGGTATCTATTAGAAAGATTCCTGCTTTGTGTTACTTGTGTTTTATGTTTTGGCTTGACCAAAACTACGTCATATTGGACAAAACGATAATGAATCTTGTGTTTCATACGTAAACATAATTTTTTTACTTCTAAACAAAATTTAATTTAATAAACTAATAAATATCAACAAATTTCAAATTAAATTTCAAAAACACATTTAATGGGAAAAGGATAGATTTTTTATTTAATTTTAATTAGTAAATTATTAGAATATAGGTAAAAAATATCTTGGCAAAATAATGATAATAATAATAATGATAATAATAGCAATGGTAATATTAGTAAAAATAAAAATAGTAATAATAATAAAAATCAAAACTATGGTAAAGAAAACAATATGGAAAGATTTATACAAAACAAATACTAGGGACGTAATTTCTATGTAAAATTTTTGGAATTTTTTTATTTATTTTAATTTTTAAAAATAAAATACTTACATTTTAATTTTTTGAAAAATATGTCAGCACCTGAGCCCATACTGAACCAGGGTTTCTATTAGAAAGATTCCTGCTTTGTGTTACTTGTGTTTTATGTTTTGTCTTGACCAAAATTATGTCGTATTGGACAAAACGACAATAAATCTTGTGTTTCATACATAAACAAAATTTTTTACTTCTAAACAAAATATAATTTAATATGCTAATAAATATCAATAAATTTCAAATTAAATTTCAAAAACACATTTAACGGGAAAAGGATAGATTTTTTATTTAATTTTAATTAGTAAATTATTAGAATATAGGTAAACAAATATCTTGGCAAAGTAATGATAATAATAATAACGATAATAATAGAAATAGTAATATTAATAAAAACAAAAATTGTAATAAAAATAAGAATCAAAACTATTGTAAAGGAAAAAAATATGGAAAGACTTATACAAAATAAATACTAGGGATGTAATTCCTATGTTGAATTTTTGGAATTTTTTTATTTTAATTTTTGAAAATAAAATACTTACATTTCAATTTTTTGAAAAATATGTCAGCACCTCAGCCCATACTGAACCAGGGTTTCTATTAGAAAGATTCCTACTTTGTGTTCCTTGTGTTTTATGTTGTGGCTTGACCAAAACTACATCGTATTGGACAAAACGACAATGAATCTTGTGTTTGATACGTAAACATAATTTTTTACTTCTAAAGGAAATATAATTTAATAAACTAATAAATATCAATAAATTTCAAATTAAATTTCAAAAACACATTTAATGGGAAAAGGATAGTTTTTTTATTTAATTTTAATTAGTAAATTATTAGAATATAGGTAAACAAATATCTTGGCAAAATAATGATAATAATAATAACGATAATAATAGCAATAGTAATATTAGTAAAAATAAAAATAGTAATAATATTAATAATTAAAATTATTGTAAAGGAAAACAATACGGAAAGATTTATACAAAAAAAATACTAGGGACGTAATTCCTAAGTTGAATTTTTTTTAATTTTTTTATTTATTTTAATTTTTGAAAATAAAATACTTACATTTCAATTTTTTGAAAAAGATGTCAGCACCTGAGCCTATACTGAACCAGGGTTTCTATTAGAAAGATTCCTGCTTTATGTTACTTGTGTTTTTTGTTTTGTCTTGACCAAAACTACGTCGTATTGGACAAAACGAGAATGAATCTTGTGTTTCATACATAAACATAATTTTTTACTTCTAAACAAAATATAATTTATTAAACTAATAAATATCAATAAATTTCAAATTAAATTTCAAAAAAACAATTAATTGGAAAAGGATAAATTTTTTATTTAATTTTAATTAGTAAATTATTAGAATATAGGTAAAGAAATATCTTGAAAAAATAATGATAATAATAATAACAATAATAATAGCAATAGTAATATTAATAAAAATGAAAATAGTAATAATAATAACAATCAAAACTATTGTAAAGGAAAACAACGTGGAAAGATTTATACAAAATAAATACTTGGGACATAATTCCTATGTTGAATTTTTGGAATTATTTTATTTCTTTTAATTTTTAAAAATAAAATACTTACATTTCAATTTTTTGAAAAATATGTCAGCACCTGAGCCCATACTGAACTAGGGTTTCTATTAGAAAGATTCCTGCCTTGTGTTGTTTGGTTGTTTCTAGGATCTAACCCTTCAACCCCACTCTTAGCCTCAACTGGTAAATACTAAATGGCGAATATTGTCTGCTGCGCTCCTCAGGCTTATCTTTACTTTTTATATAGAGAAGTTAAAGAGACCCTTTCCATTCACAAATCCTTAGTCTTCAAGTTGACGATGTTACCCTTCACAAATATCAAACTAAAATCCAATATAAGACAAAAAATTTCATGGCCACAGATGTTTGAATTAAGTTTCAAGTAATCCTTATCTTCATCGTCAGCATAGAGTGCTTGTGTGTACAATTAGAATTCATTGATCTTGTCCTTCGTTTACACCTTTGGTTTTTCGACAGTAGCACCATGCATGAATAGCACACAGCTGCGCCCAATACACCAGCAACTCCCATCATATGAAATGGGTTCAGGGTCCAATTATGAAACCCTTATAAAGCAACGTTGGTTTCTGTAAACCAACGTTGGTTTTCAAAAAAAGCAACATTAGACGTCACATACTATCATCATGAACTCCATCGGAAACCACCAGCAAGACATGGCAAATGGAAGCCATAAGAACACCAAGCTAGGACTCCTTACAACACCCTAGAAATAATGAAAAAGTATCAGAAGTATAAAAAAAGCAACATTAGACGCCACATACTATCATCATGAACTCCATCGGAAACCACCAGCAAGACATGGCAAATGGAAGCCATAAGAACACCAAGCCAGGACTCCATACAGCACCCCAGAAATAATGAATTCATTAGACAATTAACTCAAAATAAGTAGCATAGAGCATAGAGCAAATAGCAAAGACATTACGAGAATCGTGATCCATATTCCATGTCTAATTGCAACCAGAATACAAATTCAATTTTTAATGTGCATATGGTATGGCATTTGGCGTCTTCTTTCCAACCTTTCTTGTTAAATCAATTGTGTGAGTGAAAAAAAACTATCCGTCACAGACGATAGACACATTACAAATATAAGGAAAACAACCGTGAATGCAACATAAGTAAAACAACAAACTATGTCCGCAAGCAGCTCATAGAAACAAGATATCAATTGTAAATACAAGCAACAGAAAGACACGTTATAGATGATTCCAATAGCAAAGACATTACGAGAGTCATGATCTATATTCCATGTCTAATTGCAACCAGAATACAAATTCAACTTTTAAAACATTCAGAAAACAGTCATTTAATAAGTAGCATAGAGCAATAAGGGGGTAAATGACACACGATCACCGAAGCGACAAAAAATTGACATAAGCCAGCATCAGTTAACTTGATGCAAATGATTTCAACCAGATGGTTTCATTAAACTTGAGTGGAAAAAAGAACTTAGTGTTAGCTACGAAACCCTTAACACAATCATATAAACCACAATCTGCAACTCCAGCCACTGATGTTGCCTTAGATATGAAGGGACTGAGTGTAATGGTTAGGATTGTTGGTTTTTGCTTCCATCACCAAGAGAAGGAAAAAGGCAGAAATGAAAAGACCAAAAGAAATAAAATAAGAAACTACAATGTGGAGGCAAGCATATAGGTTTAGCAGACCGCATAAAACATTATATAATTACCTGTTCGGGAGTCTATGAGTGGAGTGCCTACGCATGATACCTGAATGGCCATTATTTCATGTACTAACTCATCAGACAGATTTTCTCCACTTGAAACCGAAATGGTTGATGACCTGATTTTGTTTCCACCATTACTGCCTCGGATTTTTTCTGGCAAATTCGGCAAGTCTCTCTTCCTTTTCACCTTTGCTTGGGGTCCAATTCTTGTCGGTACCAGATTTCTCCTCGGACGCAACTGTTGGAAGCAAGTACTAGCATTTGATTGATATTCATCCAGCAGCTCAATTCTCTTGGTTGGCTCAGCTTTGCATCGCCTCTTGGCAGCAACAACACAAATGGCGTCAGCTGCAGCAAAAGCAATTTTCTTGACGGTTAGCTGCACCAAAATTATAAAATGGAAATATATTTAACATCAATTTCTAGTTCTTTTCTTTACCTTCATTTCTGTTATCAGGAGCAGAAGTAGTAGCTGTACTAACAGGTGTGACAGGTGTGGCAGGTGTGATGTTACCTGCAATTTTCTTGAGGGTTATCTGCACCAAAATTATAAAATACAAATATGTTAAACATCGATTTCTAGTTCTTTTCTTTACCTTCATTTCAGTCATCACCAGCAATTGATGGAACACCCCCGATAGCTGCAGCAAGTATGGCATGTACGCCGTCAGCTACAGCAAAAGAAACACATTTGTTTACACCAAAGAATATAAAATATAAACATATCTAGCATTAGTTTCTAGAGCGTATAATTAAAAACAAAGCATTAAATAAGATGAGTATAATTATTTACAAAGCATAAAATAAAGATCAAACCATTTTTACCTACATTTCTGTCATCGCCAGCAGTTGATGAAACGCCCTCGATAGTAGTAAAAGGTGTGCCGTTACCTGCAACATGTATGGCGCAAATTGCAGCAAAAGCAATTTTCTTGAGGGTTAGCTGCACCAAAATTATAAAATGGAAATATATTTAGCATCCTATACGTTCATTTCTGTCATCACCAGCAGTTGATGGAACGCTCTCGGTAGCAGCCCCAGGAGCAGTAGAAGGTGTGACGTTACCTGCAGCATATACGCCGTCAATTGCAACAAAAGCAATTTTCTTGAGGGTTAGCTGCATCAAAATTATAGGATGGAAATATATTTAGCATTAGTTTCTATTTCCTTTCTTTACCTTCGTCTTCTTGATGATGAAGATCATTTACTAGATGGTCCTCCTGCACCTCATTTGCTTCTTCCTACTCCTGGTTTGCTTCTGGAGGGTTAGTTGCAGCGAAAGAAACACCTTCGTTTACACCAAAGAATATAAAATAGAAACATATTTAGCATTAGTTTCTGTAGGATACAATTAAAAATAAAGCATTAAATAAGATGAGTATAATTATTTACCGAGCATAAAATAAAGATCAAACCGTTTGGGTCGCGTAATCTAATGTTATGTTATTAGTTAATAAACATTAATACCGTGATATGGGAGGGTATACAATTAGCCATCTTAATCACAATATATCATTAATACTATTGGGATGTATCTAATCACCAATAGATTCCAATAATATTTGTAACATAACATTTATTATGTACTTATATTGTGTATTTTTATTAATAGTTAGATTGCACATGCCTTTATTTGATACTAATAATGTAATTATTCGGTGTATAACACCTTCCTACGAACACTATGTGACATCAATTGTATACTATCATGAAACTGATTAGATAACATCAACAATCTAATGTTATGTTATTAGTTAACAAATCTATTATTATATATTTATAACACATGCAATTTTTAGGTCATATTTAACATTTATCAATTACCTAACATATAGACCTCTCTCATTAGTAGTTTGTCATGGCTATGGAATATTAATGGTGATGTCTCATATTAAATATAATTAATATTATTTACTTTATCAGCGATGACATAAAGAACAATTTGTATTAATATCATATTCTAGTTGTAACCTATTAAAATATTGGTGTATTATTACCAATAATATCAATATGGGTAATGGTATTACCTTCAATATCATCGATTCTTATATGATAATATATTTTACTAATATATAAAATATGTATTCCATAAAGGTTAGAATTACCCTTATAATGTTATAGGTTTTTTAGCTATTAGAGTTTTCTCTTCTCTCTCTTCCTCTTAGTGAAAAACCCTAGATCTACAGATTGGGGTTGCCGCCGACTTTCTTTCCAGCGGTGAGCCTCCCCCCAAAATTCCTTTCAACTAGTTTTTTTTCTACTCTGTTTTAGTTGTGTTGGTTTACTCCCACTTTTTGTGGGTTTAGTCTCACTATTTGTGGGTTTGTTTCTCTCTATTATGAGTTTTTCTCACCTGTTTCTGGGTGTTCCAAATAAAATCATGGGAGCCAAAAGCCATGGAGGAAGATTCAACTTGTAGAACTATTCTTTATCTAACGCAGAAATTTACCAACAAAGAGATATTTCACCTAACAGGTATGCCTCACCTTCGCTTGTTGGTTTGCTGGTTGTTGCACGGACCATGCAGGACATGATGCTCGCGATAGTAGTGTGCTTTTGTAAATCCTCTATTGATGGATATGAATCTCGTTGTGTATCTCTATGTAGTAGATTGAGAAGAATTCTCATATTAGATTTTTCGTATGCTTTTGTTAGAATAGATCTTTACCTATGTATTCTCAGATCTTTAGATCTGTTTATATGAATGAAGGATGCTCTTTTACTAAAAAAAAAAAAACATAATGGGTTATATGTCATTTAGTTCATAATTTATATCGCTAACCCATGTTATATGACGGAGATTATGCTCATCTCCAAGTAATTTACAAACGGAAATATACCTAATATAATGGCATCATATTATATTATATAATATAATAATATGGGTTATTAAATTATACTTAGGGTTATCAACAATATTATAATGATATGATTATAATATAAGAAACAAATTATGACAAGGTGATAAACCCTATATTTGGTAATATAATTTATGTTTAGTGGTCAAAAAATATATTAACTTCAATAGCACATCATTAAGGTATAATTATATAGAATATAAATTAAATATGCTCTAATTTGCCATATTATTTTTGAATATGGAATAATTAACAAAGTCTCTTGTTGATGTCTCTAATTTTAGTGACTTATATAATACCCTATACCATATTACATAGTATATGGTCACCGACAAATCATATTGACATATCCAATGATATTGTCCTTATTAATTTCAAAATTTTAGTAAATTGTATCATATGAGCTGGACAAGGGACCTTGATTATGCCTTATTATGGCCATTATAAAAATCAACATAGATTGATATATTCATAAATTAACTATACAAAATTATATATTAGGAAGCATAAACCAAAATTACCGCTTATAATTGATTTATATCATAACCTATACCGTGTCATCTAGAGATATTATCGGTATTATATTAACTAAATTAGACATAATACTAATAATATATATCTAATAATACTAATAACATAATAATATGATATCATGTTTGATAATATTTTTAGCTTAGTACAAATATGTAACAAGGTATATTTATAATAATAGTCATAATTTTTTTTTATTACGAAAATATTTTCTATGGTGATAATATATACAACGTTATTATATTTAAGCATATATTGCGCCTGGTAATGTAACCATATCTTAACATGGTGAATATATAGCATGACATACTATACGGTAATTATAATTGGTGATTGTCAATTGTTAATATGGTATTATAATTATGCCATAACCATGACCATTCTAGAGGATTAGGTAGTTAATGTTAGCCTAAACATGGGCTTAATAGGATTATTAATGCCCAATCATATTTAGTGAATTATTTTATATTGATTTTGATGACTAAAAAACTTGGTTAGATGTAACGCCCCGATTTTTCGTATATTAATTTACGGAAATCTTCGTAATTTATTCCAATTTTACCCTTGGGGTACTTCCCGGATTTTTGGTTAAGGAAAATAAAGTATTTCCCTTAATAAATGCCAATTTTTAGTTGGTATCACCCTAGGTTCGAGTTTCGTTGGAGTTAGAATGTGTTTCGGGATGAAGCACGGGATTTATCTTGGCTTTATTCAAAACTACGTCGTTTTTTTAAAAAAAAACTTACATGCGTCAACAGGGCGGGTTGACCGTGCCAGCCGAACAACGCGTCGTTCGGGCTGGCGGGTCAAACCCTACCTGTCCTCTCCTTTCTTTCTTTTTCTTCTCTTCTCATTCTTTTCTTTTTCTCCGCCCCGCCGACTCCCTCAGCCCCTCCCTTCTCTCTCTCTCTCTCTCCCTCTCCCACGATTTTTCTTCCACGGTTTTTCTTTCCCAAATCGTGGTGGCAGTAACCCCAAATCTCTTCTCTTTATCCCCTCTCCTTTTCTTTTGTTTTTATTTTTTGCTTGTCAATCTTTCTTCCTCACCATTCTCTTGTCACCGACACCATCATCTCAATCTCTCCTTCATCGTTTCACCGCACCGCCACCACCCTTTCCCACGTCGCCGCCACCACAGGTTAAGGAGACAGAGACGAGGGACGGGCTTTGTGCAGGGTCGACGAGGGGTCACTTGCATGTGGTGTCTTTCTCGCCGTTTCCGGTAAGTGTCGCCGCCCTCTATGGTTCTTCTTCCTCTTTTGCCTTTGGATTCAGTAATTAATGGCTTGTTGGTGTGCGTTTGTGTTTGTGCGTGGGTGTGTACGGTTGTTGGGTTGTGGCCGGCGGTCAGGTGTGTGGTGATGTGGCTGTCTCGGTGGGGTGCTTGACGGGTCGGGTGTGGCTGTCAGTGGTTGCTGCCGGCGATGGTGTTATGCTCGAGCAGAGGCTCGAGTGGCTGTTGCTCCATAGAGTTGGGCAGACCCGGGTTGCGCAAGGCTTCCTTTCCTTTAATCCGGGTAAGTGTTCTTGCGCAGTTCGTTTGTAATTCGTTTAAGGCCGGATGGGTGCTTTGTACTTGGGTTGTTTAAGCCTTGAATGGTGACAGATTCACTCGAGTGTTGTTTCTGCAGTTTTGGTGAATTCCAGCGAGGTTGACCGGAATCCAGCGAGGCTCGGGAATTTTCCGGCGAGGGCTCGGGTTTGGTTCCGACAAGGCAGAATATTTTTGGCTTGAGGGTATCTTTTCTTTGTTATGTTTTTAATCTCATTCATGGCAAGTAATAATTAACGTAGGTATAATTGTTGTATCGGAAATTAAAGATGTTTAGTGGAATACCGTGTGTGGGGTTGTGAGAGTGTATAGCCGGGAATTTACCGACACGGGTAGAACCATAGGCCGGGAACATTTGGGCTCGGGTGGACCTTAGAACGGTTTTAGGAAAACCGGGCCCAGGCCCAATATTTAACTTGTGAATAATTTTTGGATTTAAGAAACGGGCTTTGAGCCTAATTCTATGCTTGGTAATGATGGACCTTAAGATTTGGGCTTGAGGCCCAAGGACTTAATCGGTTAACCTTTGGACATGGGTAACAGGCTTTAAGCCCAACTTCATAATGGGCCTTAGGCCCGGGATTCGGTTTTGGACTTAGATGGGCTCTAGGCCCGGGAACTCGTTAAGGACATAACGAATGGGCCATAGGCCCGGCAAATTACTTATGGACTTAGTTGGGCTTAAGCCCGGGGCACCTTAGGTCCCAAACTCTTTGGAGTTACCCTTTTGGGCTTAGACCCTGAAATTACTTAACCAGGTAGATTGGGTCAGGTTCTATTCAGTTGAACATTTAGTTATCATGCATGCACGGTTTGGTTGTAATTGTTTAGTAATATTTGTGTGTGCCGGTGTTCAGGCACGCTCCACAGGATAATTGACGTTGAGGTGACTTTATGAGTCTTTTTATGCTGTATGCATGAGATTGTTAGATTGGTCTGTTTGAGTTGCATGCCCTGTTTGCTAACATGCTGTGATCCGTATTGTGTGCCTATGTGTTACTATTTGCTGGATGAGCATGACTTTTAGATTGTTATGGAATATAACATGTGGAGTGATTTTGGGTGATTTGTGTGATGTACTGTGGGTCAGTGACCCGGATACATGATTGAGTTGATAATTCACACAACCCTATTAAATCACAACTTTTGGCACACATGAACTCATAATATGTGAATAAGAATATTGTACTGTAGAAGATAGGCTACTGTGTGCTGATGACCGGTTGGTTCGAGCGGGAAGTAATACCCCTCGGGTTTACATGCGGGATAGCATGGTATATGTGGTTTAGCATATGGGTCTGTGATGACCGGTTCTACCTCCCTCCTTCTACCCCCCCCCCTTTCTACCTCCCTCTTTCTCTCTGTCTCTCTCTCTCTCTCTCTATGGATGTGTTTGGGCTTCGTGCCTGGTTTTATTGGGCTTATGCCTGGTTGTCTCATGAGACGGGACCAAGCTCGACGCACAGAGTAGGGGGCCCTGAATAATAAATATAACAATAAAACTTAACACATAAACGGATGTGAAACATAAACTGTTGCTTGTATGTTGTTGGCATGTTAGTACTGGTTATGGTATGTTTGCGTACTTGTCTTGTTTCTCTTCTTTCCTTTCGGACTTGCTTTGCACACCTACATAATTAGATTTATACTGCTCACTGAGTAGGCGACTCATATAATCGCCACCGTTGTTTTTCAGACTCTTAGTTAGCGTGCAGTCTCTTTCAACCTTTCCAGAGTACGGACATGGTTATCCCAGCAGGTAGCTGTGCTTCTTCTCCCGGTTGGATCCATAGAGCCGACTTGCATATCATTTTCTACTTTTGATTTATTTTATCTTTATCTTCCGCTGCATTGGATTTTGTTGCGATGTCATTTTTGATTTTATTATTTTATTGGCGGGTTGCCGGGATTTGTTACCTGATGATGTATCGGCTGGATGTCGGGTTGACTTATGGCTTGTTAAGCCGGTTTTTTTTTTTGGTTCTTTATGACATCTCGGATTATTAAGATTTCTGGATAATGTTTTGGTATTGGATTCCGTGTCCTAGGTTTCAGGGGCATTTTGGTAAATTCCTTTTGAATAAATATTTTATTTGTAAAATTGGGACACGGGTGTTTCAGCTTGGTAGCGAAGCAGGCTTCAGATCCTTGGTTTTAAAAGTGTTTTAAACCTTGTTTTTTCAAAGTGATTTCTGTTTAAGCCTGTTTCCAGATTTATAACTTTAAAAGTGTTTTTGACACATTTGCATTCATATAGGCGTTGTTATGGATCACCAGGGGCAACACAATGCTGAGGATGACGCCGCTGCTCATGTCTCCGACAATGTGTCGGTGATGCAGGTTCCTATGGGTCAGGGGAACAATGATGCAGCAGGAAATAATGCTGTAGGTGGAGGAGGACAGAATGTTGTGCCACCTATACCACCTGTTGTGGACCTAGCGTTCCTGCAGTATCAGGCCTTTTTGCAGTGGCAACAGTTTCAGCAGCAGCAGCAGGGTGCCTAGCCGGTAGCACCTGCTGCGGCAGGTGGTATGGAGAGTGGTTACAAACACATGGATAAGTCAGCAGTGAAGGAATTCTCAGGTGAAGAGGGCAAAGCCAAGGAGTTTGATGATTGGTTCTGCCAGGTGGAGAATATTCTGGAGAAGTTCACTTGTGCACCTGAGCAGAGGGCTCGCTTTGCGGCACACAAGTTCACGGGATATGCATTGACATGGTGGCAGAAACTTGTGGCCAACCTACCGAAGCCTGTGGAGATGCCTTGGGAGGATTTCAAGGAGAAATTCTACAAGGAGTTTCTTACTGTTGGTTTTCTGAAGGAGCAGAAGAAGCATTTTCTTGAGGTGAAGCAGGGACTAGATGAGACTGTGTCAGCATTCAGGATCCGGTTCAACATCCTTCTCTCTTATGCTAGGGAGTTTGTGCCCGATGAGGTGACTAAGTGTAGGCGATTTGTTAACGGCTTACGTACAGAGTTGGCGTTAGCTATGGCTGGTGGAGGGCATAAGACTTGGGAGGCAGTTTGTGAGGTTACTTTTGATGCTGAGAGAGTTCAGTTGATCGGGAAGGAGGCTCGGACTGCCGAGCAGAGGAAGCAGTCATCTGCTTCAGGACAGAAGAAGCAGTATTCTGATGCCGGAGGTGCAGATTATTCTAGTGGACAGGGTTCTTCTTACCTAGGTTCGAAGAAGTCCCGAGGGCAGAGTTATCAGGGTGGACCAGGCAGATCCTCAAGAGGACGGTCCTATCAGTCTGGCTCTCAGAGACGGGGTTTCTCAGCACGATTCTCGGGTACATGCTGGTATTGCAACAAGCCGGGACACCAGAAGTCTTCTTGCTACAAGTGGATTAAGGATAGTGGTGGCAGTGGTTCCCAGTATACCGTATAGAGTTCTCGGGGTTTCTGAGCATGATTCTCGGGTACATGCTGGTATTGCAATAAGCCGGGACACCAGAAGTCTTCTTGATACAAGTGGATTAAGGATAGTCGTGGCAGTGGTTCCCAGTATACCTTACAGAGTTCTGTGGCTAGTGGTGCTGTTCCTTCTGGCCTGAATAAGGGTGGCGGACAGCAGGGTCGAGGTCGTGGGGGTTCTGGAGCTCTGAACCGCGGGGGTGCGACTCAGTCTGCTGCAGCTCCTAGGGTTTATACCATCACCCGGGAGGAGGCTGCTGATGCTCCAGAGGTTATAGCAGGTACATTTATATTTTTTGGTCAGTATGCACATGCTTTAGTTGATCTAGGCTCAACACATTCTTTTGTATCACGTGCATTCATGACCACTCATAACATAGAGGATGATAATCTTAGTAGACCCCTGGAGAGTCCGTTTACCCACTAGTGATATAGTAGTTGTTGATCGAGTTTGTAGAGATGTATCGATAGAGTATGATAGTGAGAGTTTTCCTTCTGATCTTGCAGTCATGGACTTGGGAGAGTTTGATGTTATCTTAGGCATAGATTGGTTGTCCAGACACCCAGCAGTAGTTGATTGTCAGGCCAGGGAAGTGTCTTTGTCTTCTCTGTTGGGGCGTAGAATGGTGTTCGTTGGAGAGCGAAGAGCCCTATCGCCGTGTTGTTTCTCGGCCATCCAAGCTTTCAGGATGATCCGAGAGGATTGTGACGCTTTTCTAGCTCATGTGGTCGATTCTTCGGTACCAGTACCTGGAGTGGAGGAGATTTCGATTGTTCGGGAGTTTCACATGTATTCCCTGATGACTTACCTGGGTTGCCTCCGGAGCTGGAGGTGGAGTATACAGTTGACTTAGTACCAGGAGTTGCACCTATTTCTATACCACCCTACAAAATGGCTCCGACAGAACTTCAGGAGTTGAAGAAACAACTGGAGGAGTTATTGGATAAGGGTTTTATTAGACCGAGCATGTCACCTTGGGGTGCCCCGGTCTTGTTTGTGAAGAAGAAGGATGGCAGTATGCAGATGTGTGTGGACTATAGGCAGTTGAACAAGGTGACTGTGAAGAACAAGTATTCTTTTTCTAGGATCGATGACTAGGGATATTGTCGCCCTCCCGTGAGGATTTTTCCAACTAAGGATATTATCACCCTCCCGTAGGGATTTTGCTAACTAAGGATATTATCACCCTCCCGTGGGGATTTTGCCAACTAAGGATATTATCACCCTCCCGTGGAGATTATGCTAACTAGGATCATCTCACCTATGTTAACTAGGGATATTGTCGCCCTCCCATGAGGATCTCAACTCATCTCGGGGGTTTTGGGATTTTCCTGGTCTCAAGAACTAACGGGAATCATCCCGTGGTTCATCTACATCGTCTCAGGTACTCCTCTATGTCGGGACATTGTCCCTGGGATATCTATCCTGTAACATCCTCATCCACTCTACTTTAGGGGTATCTGTCCCTAACGACTCTCATCAATTCTACTTCTATCTTAGGGGCATCTACCCCTGGCGACTCTCATCGGTTCTACTTTCATCTTAGGGGCATCTGCCCTTGGCGACTCCCATACGGCTTCAGGATCTTTTCCTTTTAAAGCTCATCTGCATCTCGGTTTCGGGATGGTCTATCTCCCGGCCAGTTCTCTTCGAGGTTCATTCACAACCATTTTTCTCATCACCAGGCTTAGAGGACGGGTTCTTTATGAAAAAATTTGTTAGACACTTAAGTTTTAATGAAACAGACAAACATGCTCATTATTGGGATCCAAAAATACGCACACCGTGGTTCTATTTTGGAGAAAAAGTCATTCCGGGATGTGGAGCCCGCCAAAAATAGGCGGGGGATCGAACTGCATTGTGGCGGTCATGCCAAGAAGCTCGCCTTCTGATGGTGGTCATGTGGGGATGACCGCCAAGCCTGGGCGGTCTTCTCGACATGACCGCCCGCGCTCCTGCGGGTTTAAAACCCCCTTTCTTCCCTCTCTCTTCTCTTATTTCATTCAACACCTCAAAAATACCCGAAACCTCTCAACCTCTCCTCCCCATATCTTGAAAACACTCTCCAAATCACTATCATCCTTCCCTTCAAATCTTACACCTCTCAACTCTTCCACATCACAAGAGGATTTCCACGAAGAACTACTGCCCAAAATCTAATCTGGAAAAAAATCGCAACCTATTGTTGAAGTCTCATGATAGGCACATCTCCTCCCAACTCGACAAAGTCTAAGTAAGTGATTCTTGTTCATCAAAGCTCATCAAACTTTCATTTTGGTTGAAATTCTGGTTTATGCCCAATGTGCTTCTTGAATTCGATTTTATGCGGTGCATGTCGTGTTTGATTGTTTAGAAATACTCCTAAGATGCCCATAATGCTTTCCTTCATGCCTAATTTACGGATTAGACACAAGAAGTCATGGATTGGAGTATCGCCAATTAGGGGTTTAGGGTTCTTGGCGAATTTGAATGATTTTCAGGTGATTCGGGTGCTGTTACGTTGCTGTGAATGCATATTCTTGTTGTTGGCTGACTGGGTATTAATGGGTTTGCCCCAATTTTGGTCAATTTCAAACTTCACCAGGATGGATTTTGTGACTTTCTTGCATTTTAATCCTTAAATAAAACTATGCTAAGATGCTGAAAATGACGATGCTAGTATGCAATTTTACTCTCATGATGCATGTCTTGACATATGCGGTAATTGTTTGATTTTACCGAGCCTGAGGGGGCGTGAATATTGACTTCTTGTGGGGTATCTACACAGGTCAAGGAGGACCGGCAATGGAGCCATGCCGGAGTTGTCGCTCGCCTTCTCATCCGGGAACATGTCGAGAGGAACGGATCTATTTGAGAGATCATCGAGAGGGTCGGGTTATGGGACTTCTTCCGCACATTCCAGGGAGACAAGTTCGATTTACAAGCGGTGTCAGCTCTAGGCAATAGGTGGTGGGACACCACCAACACTTTCCATTTAGCTTGCGGGGAGTTGATGATGCTCCCTTCGGACTTTGTTCATATCACCGGGCTGGTATTTGATGGCGCACTGGTCACCTTTGATTAGCAGTTGGGCATTGACCGGTTCCGGGAGTTAGTAGGCCTCGAGCCTAGGTGGGCCCGCCATGGTGAGGTGTCTCCCAAGTGGCTGCAGGACTCTTTGTTGGCCATTGGTTATGTGGGGACAGTGGAACAACGGGTTCAGGGTTTGATTCTAGTGAGCTTGTGTAGGACTATTTTCGCCACAGGTAGCGACCGGGACCGATGCAATTTGCTGGCATCACTTGTCCATCTGGATAACCCTTGGATTGATTGGGCTTTGGTGGGCTTCGCAAACGCCTACCAAGAGATGACCAACTTTTCTAGGGGCACAACCAAATATTTCTATGGTTCGGCTTGGATTTGGGAGGTACATCGACATCATCTTCATTGTGTTATCATACTCTAATATCTCTCTTTCTCTTACTAACCAAGTGACCTGCATAGGTTTGGGGCCAAGAGTTTCTCAGGTTGTCTGCCCCAAAATTAACATTTACCGAGGAGTTTTGGCCGGTCTCTCTCCGTTGGGGTTCCCCAGGTCCCGGACCTCAGGTTTATGCTTATGATCGAGAATGGGCTCGCAGCTACATTGATCAAGTGGCCACATCGAATAAGGTACATCCTCTCAATTTTTCTTCTTTCCTTCCAATGTGTATATCTGAATTTTCCTTTATTTCCCGTTCGTGGATAGGTTCGACTTGACCCATTTGAGGCGTATCATACCAGGTTGGTGGATGGCAATGATATTATTCGTAGCATGGACCATTCTCGATGCGTGATTGGGTATCCCGGTACGAAGGTATGGTTCCTTGAGGACCGGGTTTGTGCGCAGACCGTGGGAGAGAGATGAATACCAGGAGATCCATCCCTTTTTGTGCGGGATGTTTCAGAGAGAGCAGAAATCCCTGATGAAGATGGCCTTAATGAGCACATTGACAACCTGGGTGAGTTCGCTGATTATTCGGCCTTCGTCAGAACGCACCTAATGCCTCCGCTGACCACCCCGGGAGCAAAAGGATCAGTTGCTAGTGCCGGCCCTTCTCAACAAAGTTCTGCTTCTAAGAGGAGGAGGAAAAATACCGGGGCATCTTCATCCACATCTCAGCCTATCCTCCCTGCATGTGAGGCTGATTTCAAGTCTTTTGATGATGCTTACAGGCGTTGCCGAGTTCCCTTTTTCGAGGATCTTCCTCCCAACTTTCCTCCATTTCCAGCCGGCATCACTTCGGTACATTCCTTTGCATTCATGCTTTATGCATGTTTTCTCTTGCCTTTATGATCTGACTGATTCTTTGTTGATGACAACTCCCGGCAGCCGAGGCTTCCCGGCTCTGGACGTTGCTTGGCCGCGCGAAGGCGACTTTGACGGCTCAGGCTATTCGGATACGAGATCTGACCTCTTGCATAAGGGAAGGCGGATGTGCTAGCCCTGTGCCACTACCTCGAGATCCTCGGCCCCATGGACCTGCCGTCCCTCCTACTATCCCCCAGCCAGTCCCACCTGCTTCAGATCATGCTTCGGGTGACTCCGAAGATACTATCCAGGAGCGCCTCCGACCGACTCGTCAGTCCCGTGGCAAGAAGAGGCGGTCTTGATCTATGTAGGTGATATATGCATGTCCTAGACACTAGATGTGTGTACTTTTAATGAACCTGTCCTCTACTTTCTGATGCAAGCGTATTTTTCATACCTTATTTATGAAATGCAATCATGCATGCAATCTTTGAAAATTGCCGAGTCATGTGTCATGGGTATTGGGCTAGCTCAAGCATAGATTTAATGGGTTTTCACGAAATCACTAGGTTCTTCCACTTATTGTTTGAAAAACCACCCTTGATAGCAACTTGTTTTGTCAATGAGCATACTTCCCAAATTTCTCCAAGCTTCATTTAGCCCTAACTTTCGGCTAGATCGCCCTTTAGGGTTTTCAACCTAGCGGGCACGTCCTAACTTTTGCCTAGGCCGCCCTTTCGGGTTTTCAACCTAGCGGGCACGTCCTAACTTTTCCTAGGCCGCCCTTTCGGGTTTTCAATCTAGCGGACTGATTCCCCCTCACTTTATTTTTATTTTTACTAAGGGCATGTGATCCAATGTCGGGATAGGCGGTGGAAAACTTGAGATTTTGATGGTGACACATCTGAAGGATGGCTTAATCTTGGTCAATGGGATGAAAGGCATGTGACTTGTAGGAATTCGGGGGCAGTTCTTCAAATGCTTCAAGCTACTCCTAATGAACTGGACTTAATGTTAACCCTTAATACTTTCTATCGAATTAGCTTGGGAACCAAAATTGTTTAGACCGGACTCATCCTTGAGCTACCTATGTACCAATAAATTTAATATTCAGTCTTTCTAATTCTTACAAAATAATGAAAGATACATAAAATGGCACATTGGTCATTAAGCCAAAAAGTTCTCTCCTTTTTTTTTCTTTTTTTTTTCTTCTCCTTTTTTTTTTTGGGAAGAGACTTCATGAGCCAAGCACTTAAAAAAACTTGGAGACAGACTTGAACTTACTGGATCAGGTCTTCTTAGTTCATTTTATGATTCCCAAGCCAAGCCAAATAATTTTCGTAAGACTTAAGGTTCCAAATTTCATAGGAGGTAACAAGCATTCATTTCATGACGTTAATGCAAGGGACATCAGACACATGGTATCGACTCTTTGAGATGAGGTTAAAAAGACACGCCTCAATCCTCTTTAATCTAAAATATGAAAAACAAACTGGATTCTAAATGATAACAGAACTTCCTCCTATCCCCTTGGTAGCCTCAAACATCCTTCTCCGTTGTCCACTCTATCTTGTCCGGATACACAAGCTTCCTCCATGGCACTATGGTGACAGTTTCCTTTGGGTCATCTTGTTGAACCCTAATCACCAATGTTTCATCATCAGCTCCTGGTCCATCTTCCTCACCCCTTTCCATCATTGGACAATCTTCAGATCTTGACGTTTCATCATAATCATTCCAATTGCTTACCCCAAATTGATCAATGAGGTCCTCAAGATTCCTCTTCGCATTCAAACTTTTCCGGGTTAGTGTCGAGTTATGGATTTGAATTCCTCTCATCACATCCTCAACCAATGCATATTGCCCCATAGCATCACGGAATTGTTTCATGGCTACTTGGGCCAGTGGCTGCCCCAACAAAACACCTCGAAGAATCGTCTCCTCCAGCTTATTCATTAAGGCTCGAAATGTTAACTTCACCACCTTCTCTTGTTCCAGTCTCTTAATACATTGGAGATTCATCTCCCATTGGTTCATCTGTGGGACCCGTCCCCATGCCCCTAGTGTTTCTTGTCTGGTGCGCATGCTCATTGCTCATGATTTCTTCTTACTGTCAATGGTGAATAGGTGGATTTCAATACTTGGAAAGGTTCAAGGAAAAGTGTGGGCAACAGATGGTTTAGGTAAAGGGAAAAGGAGTGTAAGGGTAGACTCTTGACTCGTCACATTTCATTTTTTAGAAATTATGCAAGATGTTATGTGTAATGTATGGCGATGCTAACTTTTCAAATTCTCGAAGCAACCGGGCACCAACCCAAATTTCTGTAACGTAAAGATTCTCAGGATGCTCTAATTTGGCAAATCGCTTCTTGGACTGTTGAAGTATCTTTCTTTCTCCCTTTTTCCATTTCTCTTCAACCCCAATGTATGCAAAAAATTGAATCCCAAAATAACAAGGCATGCCATATACATACAAAACACAATAAACATCACACGAATGCACTTAACACTTATTGATCCATCATGCATGAGATGCTCAGGGTATGCAGCTGTTTGGGGGCTGAAAGGCTGCCACTAAGGAATAGTTTGGCCAACTCACATGTGATAAAAGATATCGAGCGAGGTCCAAGGCCAATTAATCCCTATCATTGCATGTGCAGCGAGAAACCGGTTCACACAAGCCACCATCGCTTAAAGAAAGCATTGTAGCGAACTTGGATCCCTTGGCCCTCTTATGGTTAGGGCTTCACAACATTTATCATGAATGCAGGGCACTTATGATGACACATAAAAAGGCATACAGAAATTCAATAATTGCACAAAGTTTCTTGAACCCTCAAATTCCCAAGCGGAGTCGCCAGCTGTGAATAGCCGACCCAAAATCACTTGGGCCTATTCACCTTTCCTTTACACCTTCTTCATAACCATCATCCAACATCTTTGGAGTCGCCACCCAAATTTTATTAAGGGACAAAAACTTGGGAAAAACCCTTCTTGTGACTCCACTTAGGCAACTGGATAACGAACCAAAGATGCTAGACCCGGAGATTCGTCATGGATGGGAATGTGTTAGGCACCCATCCATGTTGGGGCGAAACTTTGTGCAATTGGAGGATTTTTGATGCCTTGTGCAAGTGTGCAAGTGTAAGCACCAAAACACATAAAAGCTGAATATTAAAAAGAAAAGGGGGAAGAAGAAGATTGGGCTTGAGTTTCCACCACTAGAAACCACCTATGTACCCTGGCGACCGGGTTCAAAGCCCACATAGTTCTTGACATGGCATCACAACAATCACATCATCATCAACATCAACATCTCAACAATAATTGGTCAGACAAAAAGGGATTAGGATTACCTCTTGTAGCCCCCCTCTAGCTCCTTGGTTTGGGTTGTGCCTCCCACACAATTTCCTCCCACTCCTCAACTCAATCTTGGAGTTCTTCTTGATTTTTCCCTTTTCTGCCTTAAATCGATGATACTACCCACGAAATTCTGCTAGAGTTTTGCCTATGGAACTATTTCTTAAGCTTGGAGGGATAGAGTTTCTCCAAGCTTCAAAGCTTTATGAAGAGTGTTTGTGTAATAGAATGTGTGTCCTTTGAAATGTGAGAGGAGGGTCCTACTTAGAGTGTTCTGGGTGGCCTAGGGGCGTGGACCAACTTAATGATAAAGGTAATGGCCAAAAATCTGTGCCAAAACCGAGTAGAATCAGATTACGGGTAAAAATTGGGGAGAAAATGCATTTCTGGGGGTGCATGACCGCCATGGCTGGCGGTTTTCCTATGGATGACAGCCAGGCCAGGCGGTCATGGGAGGAAAACCGCCCAGGCCTGGTGGTCAACCGAGATGACCGCCCGCGCCTACGTGTCTCACCCGTTCTTTCCTTTTTCGGTCCCAATTCTCCCCTAATTCCTCCCTGATTGATCCTACCGCGTAATTAACCCCTAGAATGCCCAGAATCCTCTGCTTTCTTGATTACTACTCCTCTCAATTATCCCCTAATTAACTAATTGCACATTGATTCCTCATTTTAAGCCAAAATCATACCAAAAACTTTCTTGCTATTAAGTAATGATTTAACTCTGATTTTCCACGAAAATCAGAGCTAAATTTGTCTGCAAGCAAGGTCTTAGTGGGCTGTGCAACTCTGAAGAAAAGTCCATACCTTATTAAATTGGACCCTTACATTTTTCTTCAACTCAAGAATAAATATAATTGGGTTTAATAAATAAACAAGCCCAAATTTAATGAGATAAAATACATTTTAGCAATTTAGTCCTTAACATATCCCAAGATTAAATCGTCTCATTAATCCTAGGTATATAAAATTCTTAATTACTATAACGTATAAATTCTACTAAAATTAAACCCCATCCATGCTTCAACCCAGCACAAACTCATCAATCTTACGATTCAAACATGTCTGGAGTCTAATCTCAATATAATTTTTATGGGTCAAATTTGGGTGTTCGCACAACCAACGTCCAAACTTGCAGTTCAAGTATTAGAAAAAGATCTAGAGAGTGGTCCTCACACCTTCTAAGCATCCAGGAAGCTTTGGTGGTCCAAATGATCAACTTGTCACTTTCAGCTAATAAATCGTGTGGTCCCGAAAAGTATGTGACATTTAAGCAACTCAACTAACGGTTTTACTTGGTCACCAAGGGTCAGAAAGAGATTAGAAAAGTGGTTCTCCTATCCGATTTCATCTCTTAAAGATCTGGTGGTCCTCACTTTCCATTTTTAGCACTTTCTGAAAAAAACAATTGCTGCTCAAGTAAAATCCAGATTTGGCTCATCCACATGGACAGTTTTAATAACGAAGAAAGAAGTCAATTTCTATGCCACCTAGACACCATATAGCCGTTATGTGAAGGTTGTGAGAGAGCTCCTCATCCTAAGAATCTATATATAGAGGTGTGAAACCTCATCTGAATACTTACTTCAGCCTATTGAAAGATTCAGTGATATTTAGCTTCTGTTGGAGCCAAATCTTTTGAGAGATTTAAAAATTCAGATTGAGCTTAACTTGAGTGAATCTCCTATTCTAAACTCGTTGTAAACATTTCTTGAGTGAGTCATTCTTGAAGTTATCTTGTTGAGGGCAATATAAGTGAGATTAAGTTACAATCTTACTTGATACTCAAAGTTAGGATTAGTTTTGGGGGTAAGTTAGAGGTAAGCCTCCAAAAAGCTTGAGTGTAGGTTAGAGCTGAGCCTTTGAAAAGCTTAGGTTAGAGCTGCTCCTGTAAAAGCTTGTAAAGGTTAAGGTTGAACCCGTAAAAGCCCAGTAAAGTGGAGAGTTACAAATCCTAAAGCGGGGACTTTTAGTAGTGGATGTACTCCTATGTGGGGAACCACTCTAAATTGCTTGTCTTATTGTCTCTGCCTTATTGCCTCTGCCTCATACTCTTTATTTAACCGTTTTTACATTTGGCTGCAATAAAAACCAAATATGAGGGAACAAGCATCAACAAGGCATCCTACTTAGATGATCTTAATTTTAACTATTCAAAGGTGAAGATGAAGAAGCAACAAAAAAGAAGGAGTCCTAGGCGAGTGAAGATTGAAAAGCCTAAGAAGAATCCTCTAGTGTGCTTTGGATGCAACTGCCCAGGTCATATCAAGTTTGAATGCCCATACCAAAAGAAGAACGTATATGGTACCTCAAAAACCAAGAAAAGGAAGGATATGGCTGCAAGGGATGACTCGGATTCTTCAAGCAATTCAGACACGGATGAAGCTGTGAATTGTGTCTCATAGCTCAAGAAGAATCTGAGGTAAATGATTCACCTGACTTTACTTTTGATGAATTACAAGAAGCTTTTGGTGAATTGCATGATAAGTATATACAAACACTCAAAAAGAACATTGCATACAAGAAACGTATTGAGATTCTAGAGTATGATGCTGAAGCACATAAGATTGCATACGAAAAACTTGATCTTGCTCATGTTGATGTGTTGAAATCTTGTGAAACTTTGAAAAGTGAGAACCTTGCCATACAAAATGCTCATGATGAGCTAGAAACGAAGATTGCTACTAATATTGCTATGTGTGACAAGTTGTTAAAAGAGAATGATATGCTTAAGAAAAGTGTTGATGATTTGAAATGTTCTCTTGAGAAGTTCACTAGAGCCACAGATAATTTAAATTTTTTCTAAGTCAACAATGGCACTCACAGGACAAAAGTGGCTTAGGCGCAACACATATGGTTTTTAACAACCCATATCTGCCTGTAAAATTTGTTAAAGAAGAATCTAGAACTCCATATAGACCTAGAAACCATGAGCACTATAGGCCCAACTATCATAAGCACTCACATAGGCCTGATATTTCATGCTATTATTATGGAAACATTGGACACACAATCAGATATTGTTCTTATAGGAAGAGAAACAATCATGTGAAGTATCTTTGGGTTCCGAAAGGAACCAAATCTGACCCTGAAGGACCCAAGTTAGTTTGGGTACCCAAAACTTGATTACATGACAGGATGCAAGGGATGAATGGGTTCTGGATAGTGGTTGTTCAAGACATATGATAGGTGACCCATCAAAATTTTCATCCCCCCCTCAAAACACCAAGGTAATGTTACTTTTGGTGATAGCTCAAAAAGTAAAATTCTCGGTATTGGTAAGATTGGTGCTGATCCTACTATTGAGCATATGATTTTTTTTGATAATCTTAAGTTCAATATGCTGAGTATTAGTCAGCTATGTGACAAAAGATTTTGTGTTACATTTGAATCATCTCGATGTCTTGTGAGTAGGATTGATGATGAGAAAGTTGTATTTATTGGAAAAAGGACTGGAAACCTATGCTTTATATGTTTAAATGATGTTACTAATCCTGAGGTCAAGTATTTTAGTGCATGAACAGAGACTCCAACCTTGTGGCATAGGAGGCTCAGACATGCAAATCTTGAGCTAATATCAAATCTGTCAAAGAAGGATTTGGTTGATGGACTGCCAAAGCTAAAACCAAAAACCAAATATCGAGCATGTCAGCTTGGTAAACAAATCAAAAGTTCATTTAAGCCAAAACATATGGTATCAACTTCTCGACCTCATGAACTCCTACATATTGATCTGTTTGGTCCTATGAGAACTATGAGTCATGGTGGTAAAAAGTATGCATTTGCTATAGTAGATGATTATTCTAGATTCACATGTGTTCTTTTTCTTTCTCAAAAAGTTCATGCATGTCAAGAATTTGGCTCACTAGTTAGGAAACTACAAAATGAAAAAAAGGTATAAGATTCTAAAATTAGAAGTGGTCATGGAGGAGAATTTGATAACTCTGCCTTCAAACACTTCTGTGAACAAGGTGGCAATGAACACACATTTTCGACTCCTAGAACACCTCAACAAAATGGGGTTGTGGAAAGGAAGAATTGAACCTTGCAAGAGAGTATAAGCTACCTGTCTATTTCTGCGCTGAGGGTGTGAACACAGCATGCTATGTTTTAAATAGAGTCTCTATGCGTCCATTAATTGAAAAGACACCTTATGAGATTTGGCACGATAGAAAGCCAAATATTGCATACTTTCGCACATTTGGCTCCAAGTGTTACATCTTGAATACAAAGGATAATCTTGATAAGTTTCAAGCTAAGTCTGATGATGGTATATTACTTGGTTATTCATTGAGTAGTAAGGCCTATAGGGTATATAACAAAATAACTATAGTTGTTGAAGAATCCATGTATGTGGTGTTTGATGAGATTAACTTGAATGATCTTAGTTATGATATAGAAGTTGAGTTTACTCCTGAGAATCAGCCACAGATTATTGATGTTGATGAGACAAAAGATGAGCAACTTCCTGATCCAACTGAGACTCAACAACATTTGGCTTCTCCCGAGCCAATTGTTCAGAGTAATGATGTGTGGCCAAATGTTCTGGAATCTGGCTCTAGCTCACAGCTGAGAAACTCTAAGGTTCAAGCACCAAGAGTACACCCAACTGAGGCCATATTAGGTGATCCTAAAAGAGGAGTAACAACCAGAAGCAAATTGCTAAACATCAATTCACATCCTGCCTTTTTGTCCCAAGTTGAGCCTAAAAATGCAAATGATACCATACATGTTGAAGACTGAGTGATGGCAATGCAAGAAGAACTTAATCAGTTCGAGAGGAATAATGTGTGGGAGCTTGTTGCAAGGCAAAAAGACCATCCTGTCACTGGAACCAATTGGGTCTTTAGGGACAAGCTTGATGACTCTGGAACTTTTGTGAGAAATAGAGCTCGATTGGTAGCTCAAGGGTACAATCAAGAGGAAGGTATCGATTATAATGAGACTTTTGCACCAGTAGCTAGACTTGAATCCATTTGCATGTAGCTTGCATTTGCATCATTTAAATCTTTCAAACTCTATCAAATGGATGTCAAGAGTGCTTTTCTAAATGGATATATAATGGAAGAAGTATATGTTGAACATCCTCTAGGATTTGAAAATCATGAGCATCCGCAACATGTTTTCAAATTGAAAAAGGCATTGTATGGTCTTAAACAAGCACCTAGAACTTGGTATGATAGATTAAGTTCATATTTTATCTCACAATGCTTTACAAGAGGAAAAGTTGACTTAACTCTATTTGTGAAATCTAACAAAGATGATATAATTATTGTGCAAATATATGTTGATGACATTCTATTTGGTGCAACTAATGAATCTCTTTGTCTAGAGTTTGAAAACCTAATGCACAACGAGTTTGAAATGAGCATGATGGGAGGATTAAACTTCTTTCTGGGATTTCAAGTCAAGCAAACTCGATGGTGGCATTTTTCTTAATCAAGCAAAGTACACACGTGAGCTGCTGAAAAGATTTGGCTTGTGTGAAGCCAAAACCAGTCCGACACCAATGAGTACTAGCACCAAACTCGACAAGGATGAGAATGGGAAGGATGTTGATGTGAAATTATGCAGAGGCATGATAGGTAGTTGTCACGCCCCCGCTAAGCGCGACCGGCCAGGTACCATGTGCACCCACTCTGTGCCACAGGGCACCCAAAGGCCTTTTACCAAACCAACCAGAAGCTTGTTGCCTCTGCCTTGCGGGTTACCAACCAAAACATAAGCGCAGCGTAAGCGGAAGAGAAACCGACTATGCAAAGGCAACAATGATATTAAAAGTACCAAAACACATTTATAAGAATAACTCCACTAATGTTATAAAATCGTTGCTACAAAGGGGCACTAACTCTTCCTTTACAAAAACATAACCTCCAAGTAAAAACCAATACAATTAAATAATTAATGGAATCCGACTCGACTATACCCATCGACCTATTGCCCGTACTCTCAATCTCGCACCTGTAAGACAAAGGGAGAAATGGGGGGGTGAGTATAAAACTCAGCAAGTAAATAAGGCATGCAAGAAAGTAATCACAAAATGCACACAAGGCTCGGCATGGGCAACACACAGTCAAGCAGCACATAAATGGTGCAATGCACGAATACCGGGCACTCACGCCTCGGAACAATCCATTTCCAAACCACCGTGACTAGGCCCACGAGTAAGCCTTGTGATGTACTCTGGGCCTACTTGCATACCCCAGCAGCCCTGCACACATGCACAATCATATCCCACAGCCCCACGTACGAGGCATAACCGAATAGCCCACAAGTGCATATGGCTTTCTACCGAGGCACACACAGCGCCCTTCGTAGCACCACCCAAATCCATATACGCCAACTCCATGTTGGCCCTTTTCCATATTTTGCCAACTCCACGTTGGCCCTTTCCATATACGCCAACTCCACGTTGGCCCTTTTCCATAATACGTGCACCCTTGTGCACCCAACCAACTGGCCAGTGATACCACAATCACACACGCATCCAAAATGATGAAATGCCAACCAAAAACATCCCAAGTGCAATGTCAATCACAAGCACATCAAGTGCAATACCAAACATCAGCACCACAAGTGCAATGCAAACAAGCCAACAAGGGCAGCAAGAATGCCACAAGCATACAACACAATCACATGCACCAATAGGATGCTAATGCATCACAATCATCCACAAATAGCCAACAAATCCCAACACTGCATATTTCGCCCTCAAAGTCCAGCAATGGAAAATTAGTCCAAAATGACCAGCAAGCCAAAACAACACACAATCATGCACAATAAGCATGCAAAATGGCATTCCGCCCAACAAAGGTGCACTAGCAATCACTAGCCCGCATAACCTATTTACTTACATAACCGTTAAGCTTCCTTAGGCCAATTCCCTTCCTTTGGAACCATTGGGTTCCCTTGGCCTTATTCCCCTGTTACACACACAAATTCACATTATAAAACCATAAAACCAACCATAATAACCAAAAGACAATTAAAGCACACAATACTCATCTTTCTCCAATTCGGGCAGAAACTGCCCTGCACCAACAGCAACCTACAGGCAAAATCAGCCTCAAGCCTACAAATAAAAGTGATAGCCCCACGTCTTAGCTTTCCACAGGCACTAAAAACACTCAAATCCAATCTCTAAATCGCCCAATATGGCTCCTACACTCGGTCAGGGTCAATCAGCAAGTCTGCAGCAGAACACTCAACTTCCAGAGGTGCTAACTCTCTCATGTTAGGTCCAAAATCAACCAAACCGGCTCCCAATTAAAGATATGGAAGTTAGATAACTCTGGGCTTTTGTTTCACTCAATTCCAACCGGTAGTTTGGCCGGAATACCTATTTTAGTGGCCAGGGGTCTGTCTGGCCGAGAGCAGAACCCCTAGGCTCACTCTCTACCTTTCCCCTTTTTTCTCTCCTTCTCTTTCTCTCTATCCTTAGCCACGATTTCAGTTTGATCAGAATGGGAGAGAGAAGCCTGGTTTCACCCCTTAAGTGATGGTAAGTAGGTGACTAAGCTCCTTCTTGCCACACTTGCCAACTTGGTGCCACTTGCACCAAGTTGCTCTCCACCTCACGCTTACTCTCCACCTCATGCTTACTCTCCTCCTCTCAACCTACTAGCTTGCACCAAACACCTTCAGCAGCTTATTCCCGATCCACATGTCGAACCCTGATTGCTCGGTTTGGCAAATTATGCATTTACCCTCATCATACCCAATTGTGCACCGACGGGCACACCAATGCCCGGTTGTGCACCATTTCGCACCAAATCGAGCTAACCAACAATCCCCTTGGCCAATTGTGCCTCTAATGCACCTATTACACCAAATAAATACATTCCAATCATTAACCATCATTTTTTGGCCAATCAAGCAAGTCGGTCACTCGGTACACCAAAATAGGCCAATTGTGCCATCGGGTCACTACAAACCTATGTGTGTGCTCTAAGCCAATCCAATGCTCACCATTGCCCTCAATCCGACAACAATTTTTATATTATCGTGCCCAAAATCCGCACTAACTTGTACACCACGAATGTTATCATCGCCTATCGATTTCCCGACATAGGAACCAACAATCACGACTATCCCCAATGAACGTGGTACACCCAACTCTTGTAATATTGGCATCCCATTATACTCTAGGGTGTACTTAGGGGTATCACAGTATCCCCTCCTTCAGAAAAATTTCGTCCTCGAAATCTGAATATTACCATAACCTCAAAGATAACATCAATCTTTCCTTATAACTCTTAATCAACCTTAAATATTCTCATAAGCGATTGCTCTACTCCATATTCCATTCTTCCTCTATCTTTACTAAACATCTCAACTAGTGTTTCCATAACTTAGATACTCCAAATAACATGTCTAGTTCACCAATATAAATGAAATACTTCCTTATTGTCCCATCTCACTCTAACCCGTGTCACAGACCTTAATAACCAAATCATAGTCTCTTGGATTATTGTTCTGCTCACAGTCCGTACACCCACTTTAACATTGCTAGTAGCGCCTACCTCTTATTCACTCCACTATGGTGCACCATTAGCACACTACTGTGCCAATGGGTCAACAAAACCAATTACCCCAACCGGACCACAAATGTGTTGCCTGCACATTGGTGCTCACTGGTGCGCCAATCGCACCAACTGAGCCACCAAAATATCCCACTCAAGCCAATTGCATACTAAACGAGACAATCATACTTCCGCTGCGCAACTCCGCTTAAACCTCAACATCTAAACTTAGTATCATCTCCCAAGCATTACCATCCTCAAGTGTTTCCATTAACAAAAGATATGATCAATTTCCTTTCAATTTCTGGTAACAACTCCCAAAAGTATGCATCAATATACCTTCTCAGAACTTAACACTTCATAATCTAACTCCAAATAATCAAGACTAACTCTAAATAATCATGGGGTTCAATCATTCTTTAATTACGAACCCTATTCTAAAACTTGGCATTCCCGACCAACTCCTTCAAACCTTACTCATCCTTAGGTTCCCCGACGCTATCTACTACCCCAACGCTATCTACTACCCTTAACTTGCTAGTATTGAGCTAAG
>JAKUCV010007671.1:48481-88453 GCA_028386065.3 Turnera subulata
TTACTCTCCACCTCATGCTTACTCTCCTCCTCTCAACCTACTAGCTTGCACCAAACACCTTCAGCAGCTTATTCCCGATCCACATGTCGAACCCTGATTGGTCGGTTTGGCAAATTACGCATTTACCCTCATCGTACCCAATTGTGCACCGACGGGCACACCAATGCCCGGTTGTGCACCATTTCGCACCAAATCGAGCTAACCAACAATCCCCTTGGCCAATTGTGCCTCTAATGCACCTATTACACCAAATAAATACATTCCAATCACTAACCATCATTTTTTGGCCAATCAAGCAAGTCAGGCACTCGGTACACCAAAATAGGCCAATTGTGCCATCGGGTCACTACAAACCTATGTGTGTGCTCTAAGCCAATCCAATGCTCACCATTGCCCTCAATCCGACAATTTTTATATTATCGTGCCCAAAATCTGCACTAACTTGTACACCACGAATGTTATCATCGCCTATCGATTTCCCGACATAGGAACCAACAATCACGAATATCCCCAATGAACGTGGTACACCCAACTCTTGTAATATTGGCATCCCATTATACTCTAGGGTGTACTTAGGGGTATCACAGTAGTCTTCTTTACCTTACAGCTACAAGAACAGACATTATGTATAGTATTTGCTTGTGTGCTAGATTTCATTCATCCCCAAAAGAATCTCATCTTAGAGCTATCAAGTGCATCTTCAAGTATTTAAAGGCAACATCATCTTTAGGCTTGTGGTATCCTAATGTAAATTATTTTGAGCTAACAAGCTACAGATGCAGACTTTGCAGGGTGCACTCTTGATAGAAAAAGTACAAGTAGTACTTGTCAACTACATGGACAATCACTTGTATCTTGGTCAAGTAAAAAGCAAAATTCAATTACTACTTCCACAACCGAGGTTGAATATGTAGCAGTTGGATCATGTTGTGCACAAGTTCTATGTATGAAACAAACATTTGCTGATTATGGACTAACTTTTAAGTGTGTTCCTATATTTTGTGACAGCTCAAGTGCCATCAAACTAGCTAGAAATCCGGTGCAACACTCTCGAACCAAACACATTGAAGTGAGACATCATTTTATTCGAGACCATGTGTTAAAGAAGGATGTGGCTATTGAGTTTGTGAGAACTGAAAATCAACTGGCTGACATCTTTACAAAACCATTGAAGGAAGATCAATTCACCAAAATCAGACTCGAGCTTGGAATTCGCAATATACCATAAGTACTCTGATTTGGCTTCACTTTTGTTTTTTGTGTGTTCATGCATATCATAACATATTGCACACATAAGCACATAGAAATATTCATTGTCACATATTTCACACTTGCACTAAGCATCTAAACATATGACAATAAGTCATGGATGTATTCAAATCATCAAGAGCATCAAAGAGCAAGAGTTGTAGTACTTCATTCACAGTTGTGCCAAAACCTATTCAGCAGTCCATAGCCAGCAATTATTGGAAGAGAAGCAGCAAAGAAGGCAGAAGAAGTGATTGAGATTGATGAAAGCAAGCAACCTGAAGAGAAAGATGAAAATGTGCTGCCAGAAGGAGATTTGGCTTAACTAGAGAACAAATCTGATGCTGAGAAAGTCATTCCACAAGTTGAATCTGAGAAAGAGGCTGAGAGCTTTAAAACCAAATCTGATGCACCAAGACCAAAGCTGCCAAAGCACCTTGCAACCACTCAAACATCAAGAGCTCGACTTATCAGGCCAAGCACACATGCACAAAATGTGTTTGGAAGAGGATGAAAGAACCTTAGAGACAAAGTTGTTGAAGTGGAATCTGATGAATAAAAAAGTGAGAATTCACCTGTTGATGGAGGTGAAGAGAGCTCCAAAAACAGAAAGAGGAGTGAAGAAGATAAAGAGAAATCTAATGATGATTTGGCTGATGAAGAACCAAATAACAGTGACAAGGAACCAAATGAGAGTGACAAGGAACAGAATTCCAAAGATGAGCAAGAAAATGAGAATGAATCAGACAAGGTAGGGTCTGAAGACGATTCTGAAAAAGAAGATGACCATGATGATGATAATAAAGATGATGATGAGGAAGAAAAAGAAGAGGACAATGACAAAGAGCTTGAGGAGGAATCTGAAAAGGAGCAAGAAATTACTCCAACTCTAGCCAAAAAAAATCTCAAGGCTCTGACCAAGTACAGATCAAGCAAAAGGGCCAAGAAGAAATACTTCACTCATACCCCCTACCTGCACTATGGTTCTAAGTGACATTGATGGAATTGGTGTAGCAAAATTGTTGAAAGATGCTAAGCTCACCACCTTAGCCACTTTGAAAAAACAAGGGTATGAAGCTTTGATGAAGGATTTCTATTACAACAAGACTGTGGAGTATGGGAATGATGGTCTGCTCACTTGCATCAAATTGAAGATCAAAGGGAAGAAGATTACAGTAATAGCCAGGATGATTTGTGATTTGTTGAAGATGAAACAGGGCAAGATAAGGTTCTATGATTATCCTTCAGGAACCTTAATCAACATTCCGAAGACTCCTTGCCACTTCAAACAAAATCAGCTTCTCTTTGGTAGCAACAAATCTGGTACTTATAACTCTTTGAAGCCAAGAGAGAGGACTCTCATGTACACTCACTCGGATCATCATACCAAGGAAGAAATCGAACTATGATAAAAAAAAACTTGATTAGTGGATCATTTCCTACCTTATCAAGAGATCTTTTATCTATTTTGGAACTCTCATTCTCTATCACATGGGTATCTACAAGGAACACTCTCATGGTGCACTCATCACCTTGTTGACAAAGCAGTTGAAGATCAAGCCCACTGATGTTGAAAAGCCGATTAAACATAAGGAAATTAATACTGATACTCTAGCCAAGATGTCAATCAAGCCAATTCTTGAAGGGGAATATTTTGTGACCAAATCTGCAGCCACAAAGGATCACAAGCGTGAGGCACTGAATGCTCTGGTTACTGGGATGAAGGATGAAATCAGTGAGTTGAAGGAAGAACATGGTTCCATCAGGAGCCAAATGAAGAAATTCCACACCAAGACATCTGAGAAGCTGACCAAATCACTGCAGTTCTTACTCGAGATGATTTTGATGAAGATTGATGCTCTTTGGTCATGAATTGCATTCCCATCTACATTTTGGCTAAGTACTTTTATAACTATCCTACTTATGGTTTGAATAACTTGAATATTTGACTTGCTTTTGGATATTTGGCTTTGTGCTATTATATGTGGTTATTTATTATCTCCTTCGGATTTTATTTGATGCAGGGAACAATATTTGGCTAAGTAAAACAACCAAATATGGTTGCTAAGATATAAGTGCTTATAATGCACGAACATTTGGCTAGAAAAAATGAGCCAAATGATATGTCAGAAATTTTTCTTTGCAGGAAATACTTATGAGAAATTTGGGTATCAAATCATACCCGACGAAGGAGTATACTATACTTTTATGCAGGGGGAGCTATTGGCAAAATGCCATTAGCGAATTTTTAAGTCTACTATGCGTATACGCAGGGGGGGCATTTGGCTGTATGAATGAGCCAATTGAATGCGTTCTGAATTTCTTGATTATGCCTATGAAATAGGGAGAGAAAATTGGTTCACCTTTGGCTACATGGTTTTATCTATGGTTTTTTGTTGATGACAAAAGGGGGAGAAGTATATAATGTGCTGTAAGTTTGAAAATGGGAGAGAAAGTATATGTGTTGAATGGATGGATTAATGCTGCTGCTATCAAAATGTGTAGAATCTATTATGCAGAAAAACAATAAAACAGGGGGAGTTTATATACATGTGTCAAATGTGATTTAACCTCTGTTTTGTAGAAATCAACACAACATGTTTGTCATCATAAAAAAGGGGGAGATTGTTAGCCTAAACATGTGATTAGTGGCTTAATTAGTAATTAATTAAGACAAATTAAGTTTAGCATACAAATATATGTTTCTAATGATTCTGATGATCATTATGCTGTTTTGATGATTAACAAACATATTGGTTAAGTGTTTTGTATTGTTTGAGTATTGACAGAAACATTTGGTTCCAGGAAGAAACCAAAACAGAGAAGATTTGGCTCCAGAGGCTGCAGAACAAGCTATCACTGTCAATCTATATCCCTTGTGGTCCTAGATCGATAGTTGGCAATTAAAATGCCAACCAACGTTCAAACTTGCAGCTCAAGTATTAGAAAAAGATCTAGAGAGTGGTCCTCACACTTTCTAAGCATCCAGGAAGCTCTGGTGGTCCAAATGAACAACTTGTCACTTTCAGCCAATAAAGCATATGGTCCCGAAAAGCAGATGACATTTAAGCAACTCAACTAACAGTTTTACTTGGTCACCAAGGATCAGAAAAAGATCAGAAAAGTGGTCCTCATATCCTCTTTCATCCCTTAAAGATCTAGTGGTCCTCACTTTCCATTTTAGGCACCTTTTGAAGAAAAACAATTGCTGCTCAAGTAAAATCCAGATTTAGCTCTTCTACGTGCACAGTTTTAATGAAGAAGAAAGAAGTCAATTTCTATGCCACCTAGACACCATATAGTCGTTATCTAAACGTTGTGAGAGAGCTCCCCATCCTGAGATTCTATATATAGAGGTCTGAAACCTCATCTGAATAATTACTTCAGCATATTGAAAGATTCTACGATATTGAGCTTATGGTTAAGCCAAAAATCCTATGAGAGATTCAAAAATTTAGATTGAGCTTACCTTGAGCGACTCTCATATTCTAAACTCATTGTAAACACTTCTTGATTGAGTCACTCTTGAAGTTATCTTGTTGAGGGCATTATAAGTGAGATTATATTACAATCTTACTTGATACTCAAAGCTAGGAGAGGGTAGGTTAGAGCTAAGCCTTTGAAAAGTTTGAGTGTAGGTTAGAACTGAGTCTTTGAAAAACTTAGGTTAGAGCTGCTCCTGTAAAAGCTTGTAAAGGTTAAGGTTGAACCCGTAAAAGCCTGCTATAGTGGAGAGTTAGAAATCTTAAAGGGGAGACCTATAGGTAGTGGATGTACTCTTATGTGGGGAACCACTTTAAATTGATTGTGTCTTATTGTCTCTGCCTTATTGCCTCTGCCTCATACTCTTCATTTAACCGTTTTTATCTAGCTACAATAGAAACCAAATCTGTGCAACAATTTGGCTGCATTTGGAACCAAATCTATCTTAACTCGAAAAAGCTAATTCACCCCCCTCTTAGCCTTTCTAGGACAACAACACGGTCTCGCGCTGGCCATACCATCAAGGCTCCTGGGAAATTAACTTTTTTGACCTGTGTGTCCCCTGTGGAGCCAACCTCCTACACACAGGCTGTCAAATCCCCTGAATGGTGTGCTACCATGATTTCTGAATACAATGCCCTTCTCACTAATGGCACATGGCGCCTTATCCCGCCTCAATAGGCTCACAATGTTGTTGGCTGTGGGTTTCTGAAATGAAAACCAATGCTGATGGGTCTGTGGAGCGACACAAAGCCCGCTTCAATGCCAAGGGTTTTCATAATTGTCTAGGGGTTGACTTTGCAGACACTTTTAGTTTTGTCGTCAAGCCCACTACCGTTCGCCTTTTGGTTTCTGTTGCGATTGCCAAGGGCTGGTCTATTCGGCAATTGGATATATCCAATGCGTTTCTCCAAGGTCGCTTGGATGAAGCTGTGTTTATGTCTCAGCCCCTTGGCTTTGTTGATCCGAATTTCCCCGACCATGTCTATAAACTTCAGAAGTCTATCTATGGTCTTAAACACGCTCTCCGTGTTTGGAATCGATGCCTCACAGACGCTCTACGCTCCTTTGGTTTCCATGATTCCAAGGCTGACATCTGCTTATTCTATAAGTGTACAACCTCTACTTCTCTTTATTGTCTAGTTTATGTCGATGATATTGTTATCCTTGGTTCCTCAGATGCACAGGTTCAAGAGCTTGTCTAGTTCCTCCAAACTCGGTTTGCTCTATGAGATTTGGGCAAGCTCCATTATTTCCTCGGCTTGGAGGCCACTTGGCAAACCTGTGGCCTACTTCTTCACCAATCTAAGTATATACAAGGGCTATTGTCTAATGAAACACCCGTGTCCCAATTTTACAATAAAATACTTAAAGACAAGGAATTTACCAAAATGCCCCTGAAACTCAAGACACAAAATCCAATACCAAAACATTATCCAAAAATCTTAATAATCCAAGATGTCATAAAGAACAAAAATAAAACAAACCGGCTTAACAAGTCATAAGTCAACCCGGCATCCAGCCGATACATCATCAGGTATCAAAACCCGGCAACCCGCCGATAAAATAATCAAAATAAAAAATGTCATCTCAACAAAATCCAATGCAGCGGAAAATAAGGATAAAATAAAATCAAAAGTAGAAAATGATATGGAAGTCGGCTCTATGGATCCAACCGGGAGAAGAAGCACAGCTACCTGCTAGGATAACCACGACTGTACTCCAGAAAGGAAGAGAGAGACTGCACGCTAACTATGAGTCTGAAAAACAACGGTGGCGATTATGTGAGTCGCCTACTCAGTGAGCAGTATAAATCTAGTTATGTAGGTGTGCAAAGCAAGTTCGAAAGAAAAGTAGAGAAACAAGACAAGTATGCACACATACAATAACCAGTACTAACATGCCAACCACATAAAGCAAACAGTTCATATTTTTCATCTGATGTGTGTTAAGTCTTCTTATTATATTTATTATTCAGGGCCCCCTACTGTGTGCGTCGAGCTCGGTCCCGTCTCATGAGACAACCAGGCATAAGCCCAATATAACCAGGCATGAAGCCCAAACATATCCATAGAGAGAGAGAGAGAGACGGAGAGAAAGAGGGGGATAGAAAGGGGGAGGTAGAACCGGTCATCACAGACCCATATGCTAAACCGCATATACCATGCTATCCCGCATGCAAACCCGAGGGGTATCACTTCCCGCTCAAACCAACCGGTCATCAGCACACAGTAGCCTATCTTCTACTGTACATTATTCTTGTTCATAATTATGAGTTCATGTGTGCCAAGAGTTGTGGTCTAACAGGGGTGTGTGAATTATTATCTCAATCAAACATCCGGGTTTCCAACCCACAGTACATCACACAGATCACCTAAAATCACTCCACATGTTATATTCCATAATAATTAAAAAAAACATACCCATCTGGCAATTAGAAACACATAGGCACCCAATACAGATCACAACATGTTAGAAAACAAGGCATGCAACTCATACAGACCAATCTAACAAGCACATGCATACAAACATAAAAAGACTTATAAAGTCACCTCAACAACGATGATCCTGTGGAGCATTCCCCAAAACAGATCCTTCAGCTCCCGAGGTATTACCCGTGCCTGAATACCGACACACACAATAATTACAAAACAATTATCACAAACTGTGCATGCATGATACCTATATGCTCAACTGAGTGAAACCTGACCCAAACTGCCCGGTTATGCAATTTCAGGGTCTAAGCCTAGAAGGGTATATCTTCCCACTAAAAACTCCAGAAGATAAGGATCCAGGGTTAACCAGACGTGAATTCAAGATAACCTCTCGGGCATAAAGCCCACTTCTACAAGTTAGTAACTATCCCAATTATGAATTTGGGCTTAAGGCCCATTCCTAAAAGTCCATAACAAATCTAAAACCAATTCTCGGGCCTAAAGCCCATCTAAGTTCAAAGGTTATCCAATTAAGCCATTGGGCCTCAAGCCCATATCTTAAGGTCCGTAGAAGGTCTTAAGGTCTTTCAAGTCAGTTAGTTGGGCCTGGGCCCGGTTTTATCTAAATACCGCTCTAAGGTCATTCCCGAGCCCAAGTGTTCCCGGCCTATGGTTCTACCCCTGTCGGTGAATTTCCCAGCCACACACTCTCTCCCCCCCACACACGGTTTCCACTAAACTCGATAATTCCCGATACAACAATTACACCCACGTTAATTATTACATGCCATGAATAAGAGATTAAATACATGACAAAGAAAAGATACCCACAAGTCGGAATTATTCTGCCTTGTCGGAACCAAACCCGAGCCCTCGCCGGAAAATTCCCGAGCCTCGTCGGATTCCGGTCAACCTCGCCGGAAAAATCCTCAACAACACCAAAACGATTCTGCCACTGCCCAAAACAACCAAATCAACAACGACCGAAAGAACGACACCACCACCTACAGATCATTACATCGTTTAGCAAAAGAATTGAAAGGTAGATCCTTACCCGGAATTGACTGCCCACTGTCCAAGCCGGATTCACAGCACCCCAAACCCCCTCTGCCGGAGCAACCACCGCCCGACCAGGACCTAAACCCACCAACACAACCCGTCACGAACACAGGCCAAACACCACCACAACCTGCAACCCCCACCGAACCCACACACGCAACAACCAACCCAACATCAAAGGTACACAACCCGAAACGGGTTAGTCCCAACAAAACCCGTGAAAAGAAAACAAAAGAGGAAGAGGGAAGGGGTCGGAGGCTTACCCGACCAAGGCGACAGCGGCGGTCACTCGAGCTCTAGTCTCGGTCTCCCCTGCAACCCGTGGTGGCGGCGGCGCGGAGTAAAGGGAGGCGTGACGACGGCAGTGGCGTAAAACACACAGGCGACGGCGGCTCATCGTGGACCCATCCTCGATGCCGCGTAGAGGAAGGATACGGGGCGGCGGTGGCGTCGTGCGAGCGGAAGAATCAAAAAAGAGGAAGTGAAGCCAAGAGGGAAAGGGAATCTGGGTGGAAATCCTGGGAGAGGGAGAGGGAGATGAGAGGAACAGAGAGAGAGAGAGAGAGAGAGAGAAGGAAGAGGGCGCCGTCGGGAGAAAGAGAGGAGAGGAGAGAAAAAGAAAAGAGAAAAGAAAAGAAGAAGAAAAAGGAAGGGGTCGGGAGAAAGAGAGGAGAGGAGAGAAAAAGAAAAGAGAAAAGAAAAGAAGAAGAAAAAGGAAGGGGTCGGGAGAAAGAGAGGAGAGGAGAGATACAAGGGAAAATAATGCCAACCTAAAAACATCATTCCCAAGGAAAATAATTTATTTCCATAATTAAAAATCCGGAAATTTCTCAAGGGCAAAATTGGAATAAAAATTCCGAAAATCCGGGCCGTTACAGTTCTACCCCACTTAAGAAAATTTTGTCCTCGAAATTACAAGGTATGAAAATCAGAACAGATGTGGATACTGCTCTCTCATATGGGACTCAACCTCCCAAGTAGCCTCATTGGGAGAATGACGGCTCCATCTGACCCGAACCTTAGGAATGGTACGACTCCTCAACTGTCGCTCTTCCTGAGCCAAAATCTCCACCGGCTCCTAAACATAGGTCAAATCCTCAGAAACCTCCACCTCTGTCGGGGATACAACATGACTAGGATCAGACCGATAACGCCTCAGCATCAAAACATGGAATACATCATGTATGCGCGACAGCTCCTCCGGTAAAGCCAACCTGTAGGCCAGCGGACCAATCCGCTCCATGATCTCATAAGGACCAATATAACGAGGGCTCAACTTGCCCTTCCTCCCAAACCGGAAAACACCTCTCCAGGGAGCAACACGGAGGAAAACTCTGTCACCTACACTGTACTCCATCTCCCGACGATGCTTATCGGCAAAACTCTTTTGCCGGTCCTGAGCAGTTCTCATGCACTGCTTAACCACCTCGATCTGATCAACAGTCTCCTAGACTAGGTCCGGACCAACCACCTATCTCAGACCTTCCTCATCCCAACAGATCGGACTACGACACTTTTGCCCATACAAAGCCTCATAAGGCGCCATACCGATACTGGAGTGATACCCGTTGTTATAGGCAAACTCAGCTAACGGTAAAGTCTCATCCCAAGAACCACTGAAGTTGAGCACACACGCTCTAAGCATATCCTCCAGCGTTTATATAGTCCTCTCTGACTGCCCATCAGTCTGCGGATGGAACGCAGTACTGAAATTCAGCTTAGTACCCAAAGCTGACTGTAAGCTCTTCCAGAAGTGGGAAGTAAACCTCGGATCCCTGTCCGACACAATGGACAGTGGAACTCCAAGTAGATGGACAATACCCAAAACATATAACCTCGCCAGCTTATCCATTGTATCCATCTGCTGAATCGGTAGGAAATGAGCTGACTTAGTCAACCTGTCAACAATGACCCAGAAGGCGTCATGTCTACCCCGGGTCCTCGGTAACCCGATCACAAAGTCCATAGTGATATGCTCCCATTTCCACTGCGGAATAGTCAAAGATCTCAACTTGCCGGTAGGAGCCTGATGCTCGGCTTTCACCTGCTGATAAGTCATGCAACGAGCCACAAACTCCGCAACATCCTTCTTTATCCCGGGCCACCAATAATGACTCTTCAAGTTCTGCTACATTTTGGTGCTACCCGGATGCATAGCATATGGCGCGTTATGCGCTTCATCCATGATCCATCTCCTCAAATCATCGACATCCGAAACACACAACCGATCACCGGTCATCAAAGCACCATCCTCCCGGACATAGAAATTAGAACTCTCTCCACCGAGAGCCTTATCCCGCAACTCTGCTAGATGAGGATCACCATACTGCAACTCCATGATCTTATCCCGCAAGGTCGGCCGGATACTCAAACTGGCAAGCAGTGCCCCAGTAACATCCACCTCCAACTGTGCATCCAACGACCTCAGCTCCACCAGGGAAGGCAAAGCATAAGAAACTGAGTCCTCATCCGCAGAAGCCACTCTCTTCCGGCTTAATGCATCTGCAACAACATTGCCCTTGCCCGGATGGTACTCGACAGTACAGTCATAATCCTTCAGAAGCTCAATCCAGCCTCTCTGCCTCATATTAAGCTCCCTTTGGGTCATGATGTACTTCAAACTCTCGTGATCCGTGAAAATCCGACACTTCTCACAGTACAGATGGTGTCTCCAGATTTTCAAAGCAAAGACCACAGCAGCTAACTCCAAATCATGGGTCGGATAGTTCCTCTCGTGAGTTCTCAACTGCCTGGAGGCATAAGCAATCACCCGACCCTCCTGTATGAAAACACATCCCAAGCCCAAACCAGAAGCATCACTGAACACCGTGTACTCCACTCCGGGTCTCGGAACAGTCAAAACCAGTGCAGAAGTCAACCGACTCTTCAACTCCTCAAAACTCTTCTAACAACGGTCATCCCAAACAAAAGTACAATCTTCCCTCAACAGCTTAGTCATGGGACCCGCTATTAAGGAAAACCCCTCAATGAACCTACCGTAATAGCCAGCAAGTCCAAGAAAACTCCGTAACTCAGGTACATTCTTCGGTGGTTCCCAATCCATGACTGCCTTAATCTTGGCTGGGTCCACCTTAATGCCCTCACCGGACCCAATATGCCCAAGAAATGCGACCTCATCCAACCAAAATTCACACTTGCTGAGCTTGGCATAGAGCTGCTCTTCTCTTAACCTCTGCAAAACCTGTCTCAAGTGGTCCTCATATTCGGCCTTACTACTCGAGTAGACCAAGATATCACCAATGAACACTACCACAAACCGATCCAGAAATTCATGGAAGACCTGTTGCATCATTCACATGAACACTGCCGGTGCATTCGTCAGCCCAAACGGAACAACCACAAACTCATAATGACCATACCGAGTGCGGAATGCAGTCTTCGGTATGTCTTGCTCTACAATCCGAACCTGATGGTAACCAGAACACAAGTCAATCTTCGAAAACACAGATGCACCCTGTAACTGATTGAACAAATCATCGATCCTAGGTAAAGGATACTTGTTCTTCACAGTCACCTTGTTCAACTGCCTATAGTCCATACACATCCGCATACTTCCATCCTTCTTATTCACAAACAAAACCGGGGTACCCCATGGTGAGATGCTCGGTCTAATAAAACCCTTATCCAACAACTCCTCTAGTTGTTTCTTCAACTCCTGAAGTTCTATCGGGGCCATCCTGTAGGGCGTTATATAAATAGGTGCAACTCCGGTACCAAGTCAACTGTATACTCCACCTCCCACTCCGGAGGCAACCCAGGTAGATCATCAGGAAACTCCCGAACAATTGGAATATCCTCCACTCCAGGTACTGGTACCGAAGAATCTACCACATGAGCTAGAAAAACATCACAACCCTCTCGGATCATTCTGAAAGCTTGGATGGCCGAGATACAACACGTCGATAGAGCTCTTCGCTCTCCAACGAACACCAATCTACGCCCCAACAGAGAACACAAAGACACTTCCCTGGCCCGACAATCAACTACTGCCTGATGTCTGGACAACCAATCCATGCCTAAGATAACATCAAACTCTCCCAAGTCCATGACAGCAAGATCAGAAGGGAAACTCTCACTATCGTACTCTATCGATACATCTCTACAAACTCGATCAACAACTACTATATCACCTGTGGGTAAACAATGGTGGCGATTATGTGAGTCGCCTACTCAGTGAGCAGTATAAATCTAGTTATGTAGGTATGCGAAGCAAGTTCGAAAGGAAAGTAGAGAAACAAGACAAGTATGCAAACATACAATAACCAGTATTAACATGCCAACCACATAAAGCAAACAGTTCATATTTTTCATCTGATGTCTGTTAAGTTTTCTTACCATATTTATTATTCAGGGCCCCCTACTGTGTGCGTCGAGATCGGTCCCGTCTCATGAGACAGCCAGGCATAAGCCCAACATAACCAGGCATGAAGCCCAAACATATCCATAGAGAGAGAGAGAGAGAGAGAGAAAGAGGGAGATAGAAAGGGGGAGGTAGAAGGAGGGAGGTAGAACCGATCATCACAGACCCATATGCTAAACCGCATATACCATGCTATCCCACATGCAAACCCGAGGGGTATCACTTCCCGCTCAAACCAACCGGTCATCAGCACACAGTAACCTATCTTTTACTGTACATTATTCTTGTTCATAATTATGAGTTCATGTGTGCCAAGAGTTGTGATCTAACAGGGTTGTGTGAATTATTTTCTCAATCAAACATCCGGGTTTCCAACCCACAGTACATCATGTAGATCACCCAAAATCACTCCACATGTTATATTCCATAACAATTTAGAAAAAACATACCCATCCGGCAATTAGAAACACATAGGCACACAATACAGATCACAGCATGTCAACAAACAAGGCATGCAACTCAAACAGACCAATCTAACAAGCACATGCATACAAACATAAAAAAACTTATAAAGTCACCTCAACGATGATGATCCTGTGGAGCTTTCCCAAAAACAGATCCTCCAGCTCCCGAGGTATTACCCGTGCCTAAATACCGGCACACACAATAATTACAAAACAATTATCACAAATTGTGCATGCATGATACCTATATGATCAACTGAGTGAAACCTGACCCAAACTACCCGGTTATGCAACTTTAGGGTCTAAGCCCAGAAGGGTATATATCCCCACTAAAAACTCCAGAAGATAAGGATCCAGGGTTAACCGGGCGTGAATTCAAGGTAACCTCTCGGGCTTAAAGCCCACTTCTACAAGTCAGTAACTATCCCAATTTTGAATTTGGGCTTAAGGCCCATTCCTAAAAGTCCATAACAAGTCTAAAACCAAATCGCGGGCCTAAAGCCCATCTAAGTCCAAAGGTTATCCAATTAAGCCATTGGGCCTCAAGCCCATATCTTAAGGTCCGTAGAAGGTCTTAAGGTCTTTCAAGTCAGTTAGTTGGGCCTGGGCCCGGTTTTATCTAAATACCGCTCTAAGGTCATTCCCGAGCCCAAGTGTTCCCGGCCTATGGTTCTATCCATGTCGGCGAATTTCCCGGCCACACACTCTCTCACCCCCACACATGGTTTCCACTAAACTCGATAATTCCTGATACAACAATTACACCCACGTTAATTATTACATGCCATGAATAAGAGATTAAATACATGACAATGAAAAGATACCCTCAAGCCAGAATTATTCTGCCTTGTTGGAAACAAACCCGAGCCCTCGCCGGAAAATTCTCGAGCCTCGCCGGATTCCGGTCAACCTCGCCGGAAAAATCCTCAACAACACCAAAACGATTCTGCCACTGCTGAAAATAACCAAATCAACAACGACCGAAAGAACGACACCACCACCAACAGATCATTACATCGTTTAGCAAAAGAATTGGAAGGTAGATCCTTACCCGGAATTGACTGCCCACTGTCCAAGCCGGATTCACAGCACCCCAAACCCCCTTTGCCGGAGCAACCACCGCCCGAGCAGGACCTAAACCCACCAACACAACCTGCACGAACACAGGCCAAACAGCACCATAACCTACAACCCCCGCCGAACCCACACACAACAACCAACCCAACATCAAAGGTACACAACCCAAAACGGGTTAGTCCCAACAAAACCCGGTGAAAAGAAAACGAAAGAGGAAGAGGGAAGGGGTCGGAGGCTTACCCGACCAAGGCGACGGCGGCGGTGACTCGAGCTCTAGTCTCGGTCTCCCCTGCAACCCGTGGTGGTGGCGGCGTGGAGTAAAAGGAGGCGTGACTGTTAGTGTAATATGCCCAAAAGCCAATCAATGGATGATTGTTTGTAGTCACGTATACACATTAAGGTTATTCCAATAAATATCGTTTATGAGATAAACGCTTGCACATATTTATAACCCTAGAATATTTCATATTCTTAAATGTCCCTAGTCGATTATTATTACGGATGGGTTGTAATAATAAATTAAGACTAGCGTATGTTGAAAATTTATATGTGATATGAATTCTACATATGGGTACAAGTTAGAGAACTTGAGGACTGGACCGACCCACATAAGAACGCTACATGGAACGTTATATGTTTGTCGATAGCGGTTCTTATATGTATTGTCCTTAGACCTGAGATCATCAAGCTTCCCAACATATGAGTCGTATACTTTGATATTACTCTTGGCTATTTCGTAAATGAGTAGACTTAGTGTAATCATTGGGTATATGATAAATGTGTAGTGGGTTTTGTATGATCCAGAGGGGATTCGTCCAACCCATATAACGGGTATATTATCGGATGGTTTATTGATAGAGTTGAACCGGAAATGCATGGCCATGCTCGGATTATGATGTGGAGATATCATATGTATCCGTTTTACGCGGTTAACTCGAGGATCAAGAAACCGAGATTAAACATATACGAGATTGAAGTTTTCCATGTCTCGGTTTAATCTTGTTAATGGGACGAAAGGACGATGACATGTTCCGAGGGATATGAATCAGTACTGATCTTGTTGTTCGGGTAGCAATAATGTGTTGCTAGACGCCGCTCTTTGCTTATAATTGTAAAATAAGATTTTACAATTATTGCCGAACGTTACAAGTGCCTACAGGATCACACATATAGAATCGTTGATTCAAGCAGGTGGTTGAACTGTGGTTGGACCACGGTTCGACCGTGTGTGGTTGGACCATGGTTGGACCGTGGTTGGACCACGGTCGTTTTGGGCTGTTTTGGTTCAGTGATTGACAGAATTATTGGACCAAATTAGTGCTGTGATGAGTGTTTGTACATTAGTGGAGACATGGTTATGTGGAGACATAATCATATAAGATAATGGGCCATCATGTTGGCCATTATCCCATTGTCTATTAGCACTAATTGGGGAGAGTAATCAGATCACTTTTGACCTTCTTTCTCTCTTGCTCCTGAAAATTTTCAGAGAAAAAAACACACACCATCACCCTTTTCTTCTTTGAGAGAGAAAGAAGAACACAAAGCCACAAGATTAAGCTCCCGGAAATCCACAGCACGGTTCGGGAGTGCTCGGGGGTTGGAGATCGTGTGACGATTCCGGCCTATGATTGACGGTTCGTGTGGATACCGTAGAGGAGCAGGATATCCTTCTTGTTCTAGCTGATTTGGATCATCAGTTGGGTGAAAGACCTCAACCGAACCAGGTATGTTTTTCTATAACTCGGTTTACTCTGTTTCACATGGATCCTCCATGAGTACCGGGATTTCCGCTGCGCATTTAGTTGCATTTGATTCTCGATTTGCATGACCCAGTTACTTACAGTGGTAGCGGAGCCTCTTGTGAAACGATAAACCGAATTATGTGTTCATATGTTATATGTGATATAGTATGAACATGCTAGTATATGTGATATGCTAGAATTCATTTTGTATATATGATATGCTAAATGATTTTTGTACATGTTGATGTTGTGTTTTTGTTTGAAATATTTTGATAACAAGCACTTGATTGGTATGAGATATCAATCAAGATGTTCATGGCAGTAAGTCGAAGAGTTCGACTAGGAAAAATCGAGTGTCGGTTTGTGTATAGAACGATCGTCATTCTAGTACAACTAGGCCATAACATCGATGTTGGTCTAGCCTTGGCCGAACCTTCATAACATCGATGTTATGTGACAAACATCGATATTCTGATGAAGTTTAGCCTCGGCCGAATGTTCATAACATCGATGTTGTGTGACCAACATCGATGTTCTCATGCAAAACACTCAACAACATCGATGTTAAGAGTTACAACATCGATGTTATTTGAGCTCGGCCAAATTGGTTTGAAGTTCCAGAACTCTCATAACATCGATGTTCTTGAGTTCCAGAAGTTCACACATCGATGTTTAAGTGTTAACATCGATGTTCTATGCACTCGGCAACCTCCAACATCGATGTTTGATTGTCAACATCGATGTTACGAGGGTTCGGAAACTTCAAACATCGATGTTTAAGGGTTAAACATCGATGTTCAGGAATCCAATGACTTCAACAGCGAATTCGGGGTAGAAGGAGGCCGAATTGGTGTCTGGCTTGAACAGCAAAGTTGTAGAACTACTTCTTAGCTTTCTAGGGACACCAAGATTGCACCACATCGAGCTCTACAGCTCTGGATATGGTTGAAATACTGAGTGCTGCCAAGTAATTGGGAGAATCAGATTCTCAAAACATCGATGTTCAAGTTAGACATCGATGTTCACATGTATTTTTGGTTTCCAAATTTACAAAACATCAATGTATGAATTGTTGATTATATGCATGTGATGTATGAACATATGTTGATGTAAATATTAAGTTCTTAGTTGCCTTCCATGATAAGCACTCATCAAGGTTAAGATCAACAATTGGTAGTTTTTGCCAAAGCAAGGTGCCAATGTTTATCCTAGCAAGGTGCGACTGGATAACTGTAATATCTGAATTGCTTATTGTGGGTTTGGACTTAACTATGTCATCTTAATAGGATTAAGGACTTAGAGACAAGGAGTTGAGCTATGTCTATGAGATAGACAAGAACAAGTGTTGTTCACTCAACTATCCAAGAGTTACATGAGATGTAATTGACAAGAGCTGTCTACCTAAATAGCTATGATGTAGGCGATCAGCCAAAGCTGACTTATATTGTAGTGAAATATGGATCTTGGCCTACTCATGATTATTTTGTTTTCATAGTAGGAGCATCATTTAATAGAATTCCTTGTTAAATGATTTATGTATACATGACTCTTATTTGTGCGAGTTGATCTTTGTTGTAGAGCTACCATGGCACAAAACACAGGTACACTATCATTGCGATCGGTCCTTGAGAAGGAAAAGCTGAATGGGAATAATTTCCTAAAGTGGTATCGTAATTTGAGGATTGTCCTCAAACAAGAAAAGAAGCTGTATGTCCATGAAGGGCGTATTCCGATTGAACCGGCGCCTAATGCTCCTAGGGCAGAAAGGGATGCTTACAAGAAGCATCTTGATGATGCATTGGATGTCGCATGTCTTATGCTAATAGCCATGGAATCTGGGCTTCAGAAGCCACATGAGAACATGGGGGCGTTCGATATGATCAAACACCTAAAGATGCTCTTTGATGAGCAAGCAAGACATGAGAGGTATGAGACCTCTAAGGCATTGTTCCAATGCAGAATGGCAGAGTCATCACCCGTGAGACTTCATGTGCTCAAAATGATTGGTTACATTTAGAGCCTTGAGGGTCTTGGTTTTCCTTTGCAAAAGGAGTTGGCGGTTGATTTAGTCCTGCAATCTTCGCTGGACAGTTACAGCCAATTTGTCATGAACTTCAATATGAATCATCTTGACAAATCGTTGTCTGAGTTGCTTAACATGTTGGGAACAGCTGAGCAACAAATGAGGGCAAACAAATACAACATTTTGATGATTGGAAAAGGCAAAGGAAAGGGTAAAGCAAAGTTCAACAAGAAGAAGAAATGTGCCAAAAAGTTTGGTGCATGTGCATCTTCTTGTGACCACGTGCTGAAACCCAAGGGTGGTATTGCAAAGGAAGGACATTGTTTCCATTGCAACAAACCGGGCCATTGGAAGCGCAACTGTCCTGTTTACCTTGAAGAGGTAAAGAAGAAGAAGGGAAGTGAGACTTCCACTTCAGGTATTTTCGTAATAGAAGCTAATATCTTTATCTCTGCATCATGGGTATTAGATACCGGATGTGGTTCTCACATTTGTGTAAATGTGCAGGAACTAAGAAAGAGTAGGAGAATGACAAAGGGTGAGATAGACCTACGAGTTGGAAATGGAGCAAGGGTTACTGCATTAGCCGTAGGGACTTATTATCTATCTTTACCGAGTGGTTTGGTTTTGGAACTTAATGATTGCTATTATGTACCTACTATAAGCAGGAATTTGATTTCTGTTTCTTGTCTGGACAAGAAAGACTTTTCATTTGTAATAAAGAACAAATATTGTTCTATTTATTTCAATGATATTTATTATGGTGGTGCATATTTGAGCAATGGTTTGTATGTTCTAAACCTAGAAACGCCAATCTATAACGTTAATACGAAGAAGGTTAGAATGAACGATTCTATTGAAACCTACCTTTGGCATTGTCGTTTGGGCCATATAAACGAGACTCGTATTGCTAAACTCCATAAAGATGGAATTCTAGACTCATTTGATTTTGAATGGTATGAGACACGTGAGTCATGTTTATTAGGCAAAATGACAAAGGCTCCTTTTGTTGGTAAAGGTGAGAGAGCTTCGGACTTGTTAGGTCTAATACATTCTGATGTGTGCGGACCTATGTCTACACAGGCTAGAGGTGGTTTTCAATACTTCATTACATTTACTGATGATTACAGTAGATATGGCTATGTGTATCTTATGAGACACAAGTCAGAATCCTTTTAAAAGTTCAAAGAGTTCAAGAATGAAGTACAGAATCAACTCGGTAAAAGTATTAAAATGCTTCGTTCTGATTGAGGAGGTGAATACTTAAGCCGAGAATTTCTTGATCATCTAAAGCAATGTGGTATAGTATCATAGCTAACTCCACCAGGTACGCCTCAATGGAATGGTGTATCTGAAAGGAGGAATAGAACCTTGTTGGACATGGTTCGTTCTATGATGAGTCAAGCTGACCTTCCTTCTTCATTTTGGGGACATGCATTATTGAGTGCTGTATTTACACTTAACCGTGTTCCATCTAAATCGGTTGAAAAGACACCATATGAGATATGGACCGGGAAGTGTCCCAATTTGTCTTTTATGAGAATTTGGGGCTGTGAGGCTTGCGTGAGACGTGAAGCATCAGATAAATTCGGCCTAAATCCGACAAGTGCCTCCTTGTAGGATACCCTAAGGAAACAAAAGGGTATTACTTCTATAATCCCACCGACCACAAAGTGTTTGTTGCTCGGACTGCTATTTTTCTAGAAAGAGAATTTATTTCTAGAGGAATCAGTGGGAGAAAAATAGAACTCGAAGAAGTTCGAGATCTAGAGGCTGAGATGGAACAAGGACAGGAACCACAAGATGTTGTGGATGAGAATCCTGTACCTATAACATATGGACCGCGTAGGTCGGATAGGATACGGTATGAGCCTGAGAGATATGGATTTCTTATGACTCATACTGAAGATGTGATGCTCATAGATGAGGATGAGCCCACTTCCTATCAGCAGGCCGTTACGGGTCCGGACTATAAGAAGTGGCTAGAAGCCATGAATTCGGAAATGGAATCCATGTATGAAAACAAGGTATGGACCTCGGTTGATCCACCTGAAGGGGTAAAACCCATAGGGTGCAAATGGGTCTTTAAGAAAAATTTCTTATGTGAGAGCGGATGAGTAAGATTTCTTACGCTTCTGCAATAGGATCTATCATGTATGCCATGCCATGTACTCGACCGGATGTCGCTTATGCTTTGAGTGTCACAAGCAGATACCAATATGATCCCGGTGAGAGTCACTGGATAGTGGTTAAGAACATCCTTAAGTACTTGAGAAGGACTAAAGGATGCATTCCTGGTTTACGGAAGCGTTGATGAGCTTGTTGTAAAGGGTTACACATATGCTAGCTTCCAAACCAATAGGGATGACTTTAGATCGCAGTCAAGTTATGTGCTTTTGTCTTGGAGGTGGTACTGTTTGCTGGAAGAGTTCCAAGCAGGGAGCAGTTACCGACTCTACAACTGTGGCTGTGCAAAGTTCCTTCTGAGAACAATGTAACAGACCCGTTGACTAAGTCTCTCACATAGCGGAAGCATGATGGTCATCCTGTATTCATTGGTATTAGATACATGTATGATTGGCTTTAGTGCAAGTGGGAGATTTTTAGTGTAATATGCCCAAAAGCCAATCAATGGATGATTGTTTGTAGTCATGTATACACATTAAGGTTATTCCAATAAATATCGTTTATGAGATAAATGCTTGCACATATTTATAACCCTAGAATATTTCATATTCTTAAATGTCCCTAGTCGATTATTATTATGGATGAGTTGTAATAACAAATTAAGACTAGCGTATGTTGAGAATTTATATGAGATATGAATTCTACATACGGGTACAAGTTAGAGAACTTGTGGACTGGACCGACCCACATAAGAACGCTACATGGAACGTTATATGTTTGTCGATAGCGGTTCTTATATGTATTGTCCTTAGACCTGAGACCATCAAGCTTCCCAACATATGAGTCGTATACTTTCATATTACTCTTTGTTATTTCGTAAATGAGTAGACTAAGTGTAATCATTGGGTATATGATAAATGTGTAGTGGGTTTCGTATGATCCAGAGGGGGTTCGTCCAACCCATATAACGGGTATATTATCGGATGGTTTTCTTGATAGAGTTGAACCGAAAATGCATGGCCATGCTCGGATTATGATATGGTGATATCATAGGTATCCGTTTTACGCGGTTAACTCGAGGATCAAGAAACCGAGATTAAACATATACAAGAATGACATTTTCCATGTCTCGGTTTAATCTTGTTAATGGGACGAAAGGACGATGACATATTCCGAGGCATATGAATCAGTACTGATCTTGTCGTTCAGGTAGCAATGATGTGTTGCTAGACGCCGCTCTTTGCTTACAATTGTAAAATGAGATTTTACAATTATTGCCGAACGTCACAAGCGCCTACAGGGTCACACACATAGAATCGTTGATTCAAGCAGGTGGTTGAACCGTGGTTGGACCGTGGTTAGACCAGGGTCGTTTTGGGCTGGTTTGGTTCAGTGATTGAAAGAATTATTGGACCAAATTAGTGCTGTGATGAGTGTTTGTACATTAGTGGAGACATGGTTATGTGGAGACATAATCATATAAGATAATGGGCCATCATGTTGGCCATTATCCCATTGTCTATTAGCACTAACTGGGGAGAGTAATCAGATCACTTTTGACCTTCTTTCTCTCTTGCTCCTGAAAATTTGCAGAGAAAAAATCACACACCATCACCCTTTTCTTCTTTGAGAAAGAAAGAAGAACACAAAGCCACAAGATTAAGCTCCCGAAAATCCGTAGCTAGCACCACGGTTCGGGAGTGCTCGGGGGTTGGAGATTGTGAGACGATTCCGGCCTGTGATTGACGGTTCTTGTGGATACCGTAGAGGAGCAGAATATCCTTCTTGTTCTAGCTGATTCAGATCATCAGTTGGGTGAAAGACCTCAACCGAACCAGGTATGTTTTTCTATAACTCGGTTTACTCTGTTTCACATGGATCCTCCATGAGTACCGGGATTTCCGTTGCGCATTTAGTTGCATTTGAATCTCAAATTGCATGACCTGGTTACATACAGTGACGACGGCAGTGGCGTAAAACACACAGGCGACGGCGGCTCATCGTGGAACCGTCCTCGATGCCGCGTAGAGGAAGGATACGGGGTGGCGGCGGCGTCATGTGAGCGAAAGAAACAAAAGAGAGGAAGTTAAGCCAAGAGGGAAAGGGAATCGGGGTGGAAATCGTAGGAGAGGGAGTGGGAGATGAGAGGAAGAGAGAGAGAGAGAGAAGGAAGAGGGCGCCGTCGGGAGAAAGAGAGGAGAGGAGAGAAAAAGAAAAGAGAAAAGAAAAGAAGAAGAAAAAGAAAGGGGTCTTAGACGGCTGGGCGCGGTCAACCCGCCCTGTTGACCCGTTTGTTTTTTTTTTTTCCAATACGACATAGTTTCGATTGAAACCACGATAAGCTTCGCGTTTCACCCCGATCTCGAATTCGTTTCCCACGGAACCCGAACCAAGAACAATACCAACTTAAAATTGACATTTCCAAGGAAAAATAATTTATTTCCTCGACTAAAACTCGAAAATACCTCAAGGGTAAAATTGGAATAAATTTCAAAAATTTCAAAAATCAAATTATGAAAATCCAGGGCGTTACATCCAAGGCCAGTATGATGGGCAGCAGTCCGGTTTGTTCCCCTATGTGCTCACTGGAACAGCTCTGTGCCGGCAATAGTGCCCCATTTTCTGATGATGCTCTTTATCGTAGCATTGTTGGTGGTCTCCAGTATCTCACCATCACTCGCCCCGACGTCTCCTTGTGAACACCCAAATTTCACCTACGAATTTTCTTCTAAAATTAAATTTTAAACATACTTGAACCTTAAATTAATGAGATGATTCAATCCTAGGATTAAGACATATCATGAATTTAACTTAGTAGAAGTGATATATTTTGGTAATTTGGACCTTCATGTATTTGAACTCTAGGGTTAATGAGATGATTTAATCTTAGAATAAAATATATAATAAGGTTTATTTAGGCTGGAATATATATTTTAATTACTTGGGCCTTTTATCTATTTCTTAATCCAATTATATTGAGATGATTTATTCTTGGGTTAAGAATGGGTTTAAGGGCCCAAGTTAATTCTTCAGAGTTTGATTAGTCCATTAACACATTTCTTGCAGGTTAATTTAGCTCTGTTTTTCGTGGAAAATCAGAGTTAAATCATCATTGAATTAGATTTTGTGTTGTTGGTATGATTTTGCTCAAAATGAGTTTCAATGTGAAATCAATCAAATATGAAATGATTTAGGGGAGTAATAATAAAGTAATTGAGTCATTCAGGGTTGATTAGGGGTTGATTACGCGGTAGGATCGAATCAGGGCTGAATTGGGGGGATTGGGGGTTCGAAAATGGAAAGAACGGGTGACATGCAGACTGCCGAGTGGTCCTCTTGCAACGACCACCAGGTTCCGGCGGACATCCCCACATGACCGCCGGCACTGGCGGTCATACTGTAGATGACCGCCGGCAGTGGCGGTCATCACTTCCCAGATTCGCCTAAATCTCCAATTTTGTTTCTAATTTCGATCCTACGCAGTTTTGGACCAGATTTTCTGGTATAATCTTCACCAATAAATAGGTCCATGCCCCTAGGCTTCCTAGAACACTAATAAATAGGACCCTTCACAGACATTTCAAGGGATCAATCACTCATTACACACACACCCCCATAAGCTTTGTTTGCTTGGAGAAACTATACTTCTCCAAGCCTAGAAACATTTCTATAGGCAGAAACTCTGGAGAAATTTTGTGAGATAGCATCAAGAAAGAAGCCAAATAGAAGACGTCAAAAGGAGATCAGGAGGAAGGAGCAATCAAAAGCAATCTGGGTGCCAAGAAGGTGAACAATCCGAGTAGAGGAACCTGATGCAAGCAGTCTCAGAAAATAATTTATATCCCGAGTTTTAGAAGTCGAATTGCTTTGTCCTTGGACTCTCTGGAAATCTAAGAGGGAGATCTACAACTTTTCTGTTGAGACCAGAAGTGGAGTCGGCCATTTTCATTGTCCAAAATCCAGTAGAAGATGATCCATAGATTCTGTCCAGCAACCGAGAAAAGTGTTCTAACCCTTTTTGATTGCGCATGTTATTGATTGCTACTTGCTGGTGGTTTGATGATGCTCTTGTTGATTATGTGACTAGTGTGATGCCATGTCAAGAACTACGTGGGCTTTGAACCCGGTTGTCGGGGTACGTAGGTGGTCTCTAGTGGTGGAGACTCAAGCCCAAATATTTTTATTTTTCCTTTTTGTTCCAAATCTTCTTCTCCTCCCCCCTCTCTTTTGTCTTCCACTGTTGCACACTTGCATAAGGGACACTTTAACTCTTCAATTGCACAAGGTTTTGACCCAACATGGATGGGTGCCTAACACCTTCCCATCCGTGACGAACCCCTGATCCCAAGTCTCTGGCTCGCCATGACCATGTTGCCTAAAGGAGTCATATAAAGGTTTTTTCCAAATTTTGCCCTTAATAAAATTTGGGTGGTGACTCCATTGATATGGGATTGATTCGAGGAAAAAGGTGAAAAGGAATAGGTGAATAGGCCCAAGTGATTTTGGGTCGGGTATTCACAGTTAGCGACTCCACTGGGAAGTAGTGGGTTTAAAAAAACTTGTGCAATCGTTGAGTTTTGTGTGCTTTTTTACTTGTCATCATAAGTGCCAAGCTTTCATGATGATTGATGTGAAGCCTCTATCATAAGAGGGCGAGGGAATCCGAGTCCGCTACATGCTTTCCATTAGCGATAGTGGCTTGAGTGAACCTGTTTCTCGATGCTTAGCAATGATGGGGATTAATGGGCCTTGGACCTCACGCAAAATCCATTATCACATGTGAGTAGGAGAACCTATTCCCTAGCGGCAATCTCTAGCCCCCAACCAGCTAAGCATCTCATGCATGATGGATCAATAAGTGGTATGTGCATTTCTGTGTGATTATTATTGTGCATTCTTGTATATGTAAATAGAGTATTTTTATTTCGATAAACCAGAAAAACTAATAAAAAATATATAGGAAAGTGTATAGTAAAAAAATTTCACTGGGCCCCCCGCACCGGCTAAGGGCGCTGCCCCTTGACTCCGCCCGCTAACCGGTTAGCGGGACCGCCATGCTAGCTCTGCGTAGGGTGCTACATCGTGTGGTGCGAATTGATAAGTCTGAGAAAGGAACCCTAGGGGAGTAAGTATACAAGTTTAAGCCAATGTTAGATTTCTAGTGTTGTGGCCCAGTTGACATATATGTTCAGTCAGTCTATCTTGTCTTATGGAATTCACATTTGCATGCATTCAGCATTACATTTCACGTCTTTCAAAGCACAAAAATGAATTCGAGCTAGGGTGTCTCATTTTTCAATTTCCAACCCTTTTGGACTCGAGTCTTCATAAAATATATATTATGGGAGAATGAGAAAAATATTTTGCGAATGTATTCCATCATGCTTTCCCACCATTTTAAAATATCTTGAGAGAAAACAAAGCTTGAGTCTAGGAATCCTGATGACCATGAGCTCTATCATTAGAATTGAACCCTTAGGACACCAGGGGTGGGTAGTGCCTTAGTTGGAGGGAGATGGTGAAGATATTAGGAATGATGGGTACATCACAAGGCGATGAATCTCAGTAGACGGAGAGATAGTGAAGACATTGGAAGTCGTGGAGGTGTCCTGAGGCGAAAGGTGGGAAGAAGGTAGAGGCATGATAACATCTAAATATTAGTGTTTTTATGATGGTTCTGAATGGCTTTTTCAATGTATTCTTGATCGATTATGTATATAACCTTTATATTATTGTGTGTTTTCATGCATTGTGTCAATTAGTACTTCAGTTTTGCTGATTAAGTGTTTTTATCAGGAATTTATCGTTTTTATTGAAGAATAGAAGCCTTTTAGCCAAGTTTGGAAACCATGCCCAATTTAGGAAACTTTCTACAGTGAGCACAGCTGACTATTTTGAAGAATTCGGGAGTTCTAGTTATTGAAATTAAGTGAGACCAATTTCACAAAACAAGACTTCAAGAGCTTTCTATGGGACGAGTCTACAAGGAGCAGTAATTATTTTAATCCAGCCCAGGATGCAGATTTTTCTGTGCCGACCCAGGCCCAGTGTTTCAACGATATCTTGAGCTACAAAAGTCCAATTGAAGATTTATTTTTATGAAAAGAAAGCCAAGAGAATTACCTAGAACTTTGTGGAAGAGCCCAATGCCCAGTTCAGACGGCTTCTAGGAGTAAAGTGGCGTGAAAATTTCGGGTCAGAAAACAGGCAAAAGTCCAACATGGAGTGCAAGTCAAGAATTCAATTTCCATTCAAAGAAGGAGAGCCCCACCGACTTCCAGCAGCTAAAGACAGTATAAAGGACCCCGTAAGTCGACATATTCAGGAGGCAGAAGTTAGAGGGCGAAGCTCTGCAGAATTGGTTAGTTATTAGGTTACACACACTAGTAGGGCTAGGGTTTTCACTCTTTTGGATCCTCTAGGTGGTGCCGAATTTCTCATCCAATTTCAACGGTTATTCCCCACAACAATTCAACGTTTTTCCAGTAAGATTTGAAGGTTTAAAGTCACAGAATCACCAGTCCAATTGCAGCAAAAATTGACACCAAGAGGAGCACAAGTCGAGGCCATCATCACAAACACAAATCGGCTACCCGACTTCCCTACTTTCTCTTCTTTTCTATTTACTTTCTCTTAAATTGTTTACTTGATGAATTCTTGTGAGATTTTGATGATTTTCTATTTTATTATGATGAAATAATTCTCTAATCTAGGATTAGGGATGTAACCAATTACTTCTATGGTTTTATTTTCTATGGATTGATGTTTATTCAATTGATTGTCCAATCTATGTGTGCAGAATTTTTTATCTACTTTGGATTGATTCTTATCGATTGGAACATGCGAGAGCTACATGATTTATATGATGATACCTAGAAGAACATAGATTGATTGATGCTAAAATATATGAGAGCTCATAGTTTCTTAGGGCTATTGATTGTTTTGTGCTTAATGAGTTTAGTATTAATGCTAGGCTATGTGAGAGCTAGGTAGTAATTTTTGCTAAATATTTGATTCAACATGTGAGAGCTGAGGATTAAGAAATTAGAAACAATTGCCCACAATCACACATCAATAATAGATATCGATTTCTTGCATAATAAACCTAGAAAGTAATTGTGTGAACCTTGATTTCCTAGATTGCTTTAGATATTGATAGAACTTCACTTTAGATTAAGTTTGCGATTTTATTTCTTTTTATTATTTGATTTTGACATCACCCTACACCATCATTTAATTGATTTTCCTGGATAATGATAAGTTGTTATTTGGATAGTACTTATTTCCCTTATTCCGTGGATCGACCTTGATTAGACTAGTACACTACATAGTACACTGTGCGCTTGCAGTTAACAATCGTTGCATTTACCCGTGAGTTATTTGTGTGTCGTGTTGTAAATTGATCAAGAATTATAAATTTGAAAAGTCACGCGTAAAAATAAACGCTATCAAGCTTTACTGGCGCCGTTTCAGGGGAACAAACGGTTTTAATATTATTGAGAATACAGCTAGATTACTTTAGGATTTATTTTTTGCTTTAGTTTCTTTTATTTCTTTTTATTATATTTAATCATTTTTTTTAGTGTTGTCGATTTTTGGTTGATGCCCAAGACGAGACGTGGTGCTTCATCGAGTCCAATTCCTGAGATCAATCCGGAGATTGAGAGAACCTTACACAAGCAACTACGCACAAACAAGCGAAAGCAGAAGCAAGTCGTGGAGCCTATGGTGTTTCTTCAAGACATTGAAAAAGAAGAGGAAGCAGAAGTTGTAGCAGGTAATTTCGAGACAGTCATCAAGGCAGAAGAAGGAAACAAGACATTGCGTGACTACGCAACACCGAGTTTGGATATAGTGCAGTCGAGCATTGCAAGGCCAGCGATCAATGCCAACAATTTCGAACTGAAGATAGCACTCACTCACATGGTGCAACAGGAACAATTTGGAGGCTTGGATAATGAGGACCCGAATCAACATCTACAGACGTTTATGGAGATTTGTGATTTGATCAAGATCAATGGAGCGACCGATGATGCAATTTGACTTCGTTTATTCCCGTTTTCTTTGCAAGGCAAGGCTAAGAAGTGGTTGAAGTCAGGAGCAGCTGGAATATACAAGACGTGGGAGGAGCTTTCAAAGGCTTTTCTTGCAAAGTACTATCCACCTGATAAAGTAGCATGTATCCGGAGCAAGATTACATCATTCACTCAATTCGATGGAGAAAGTTTTTGTGAAGCATGGGAACGTTACAAGGATTTCAAGGATGCCCACAACCTGGATTACCCGAATGGCTTGTAGTTCAATCTTTCTTTATTGGTTTGAATGAGCCTTTACACATGAGTTTGGATGCAGCTTCAGGAGGGGCATTCATGGAGCAAGCACCAGATGTGGCGTATCAGAAGTTGGAGAAAATGGCGAGTAACAGTTACCAAAGCTCTTCACGATCGAACAACAAGCGATTAGCTGGAATTCTTGAAGTGGAGACAGTGACAATGCTTAATTCAATGCTAGATTCTTTGAGTCAGTAGGTAAAATCATGTGTTGTTGCTATTATGCTGAGTTTAATATGTGATAAATGTGCAGGTGCTGGACACAATTGAATGAATTGTTCGACCGGAGACGAGTTGACGATTGAGCAGATGAACTACATTCATCAACGCCAACAACAACGAGGACCCTACACCAACACATACAATCCGGAATGGAGGAATCATCCTAATTTCTCATGGAGGGAGAGCAACCCGAACCAGCAAGGAAACTTTCCAAGGAACGATTATGGGCAGAAGAGTTCGAGCATGCAAATTCCGAAGAATCAAGACATGGATCTTACATCTGTGATGAAAGCCATAACGGAAACTCAACGTTTGCAAATGGAGATGATGCAAGGAATCAACAATCGGATGGTGAATATGGAGACTCACTCAAAGATGCTTGAGACGCAACTTGTGCAGCAACCAGAGGCGATTATGAGGACACCAGGAAACCTACTGGAATAGCCCACAGTTAATCCGAGAGAGCAAGTCAAGGCTGTAGCACTTAGAAGCAGCAAGCAGTTAGATGATCCATATCCACCTAAAGAAGATAAAGCCGACACCATCAGTAAGCAAGAAGAAGAAGATGAGCAACCAAAAGCGGAGAAGCAGCTACCTGAAAAGGGAGCAGAGGAAAAGAAGCAAGAGCAAGAGAAGTAGATTCCCAAGTGGAAGCTAGCGAAGCAGAAAAGAGAGCAACCGAAGGAGATATGGCCTGAAGTCAAAGCTTATGAACCACCAGTTCCATTCCCTCAGCGAATTCAGCAGGGCAAAAAAGACGAACAATTCGAGAGATTTCTTGAACATTTAATGAAATTGCATATTAATGTTCCATTTACTGAAGTAATTTGTCAATTGCCTGATTATGCTAAATTTCTCAAGGAAATTCTTTCCAGGAAAAGGAAGCTAGAAGATTACGAGACAGTGGCTTTGACGGAGGAGTGCAGTGCAATCCTACAGAACAAGCTGCCGCCAAAACTAAAGGACCCTGGAAGTTTCTCTATTCCTTGCAATATTGGTTCTATGTGCATTGAGCGAGCTCTATGTGTTTTGGGAGCCAGTGTTAGTCTTATTCCAAAGCAAATTGCTGGGAAGCTAGATATTGGAGACATGAAGCCGACTACCATCTCTCTTCAACTTGCGGATCGATCTGTCAAATATCAAGTGGGGATATTGGAGGATATTCCAAACAAGGTTGGGAAGTTCTTTGTGCCAGTTGATTTTGTGGTGCTCGACATGGAGAATGATTTTCAAATGCCGATTATTCTTGGGAGGCCGTTTTTAGCTATTGCTGGAGCTTAAATTGATGTACGTGATGGAAAGCTTACTTTGAGAATTGCGAATGAGAAAATCGAGTTCATTGTCCTCTATGCTACCGAAGGACCACTTGAAGAAGACAGTTGTTTCCGAGTTGATTTTACTGATGATGCCGTGAAGGAAGTTAGCAGAGTAGCAAGTTGTGACGATCCACTTTTGAATTGCTTGGTGATAAGTGGCACTACTGATGATGATGATTTGGAGATTGCCCAAAGTGTAGAAATTTTGCAATCCACGCCACCATTGGAAGCGACCGAAGACAAAAGCTTTGAGTTGATTGGAGAAGAGAAGAAAGATGATGTTCGGAGCGTACCAAAGGTAGAGCTGAAACCAATACCATCTAAGCTACGGTATGCATTCTTAGGTCCCAACTTTACATATCCTGTTATTATCAATGCCGAGTTGAGTAAAGTAGAGGAGGAGATGCTACTTGATATGCTTAGGAAGCATAGAAAAGCTATTGGATATGCTGTTGAGGAGTTGAAAGGAATTAGTCCTACGTTCTGCATGCATCGGATTTTGCTTGAAGAAGGTAGCAAACCGAGTATTGAAAGTCAAAGGAGGCTTAATAAGAATATGAGGAAGTTGTGAAAAAGGAGATTTTTAAACTTCTTGATGCAGGGATTATTTATCCGAATTCTGACAGTGAATGGGTAGCCCCAGTTCACCTGGTACCGAAGAAAGGAGGAATGAAAGTGGTAAAAAAACAAGGATGACGAGTTGATTCCGACAAGGACTGTTATAGGATGGAGAATATGTATTTATTATAGGAAGTTGAACAGTGCCACGCGAAGGATCACTTTCCACTGCTGTTTATTGATCAAATGCTTGAGAGACTAGCTAAGCATTCTTATTATTGCTATTTGGACGGATATTCGGGATTCTTTCAGATACCTATTCACCCGAATGATCAAGAGAAGACGATGTTCACTTGTCCGTATGGAACTTTTGCTTATCGACGGATGCCTTTTGGGCTGTGCAATGCACCAGCCACTTTTCAGAGATGCATGATGGCGATTTTCTCTGATTATATAGAGAAGATTATGGAGGTTTCATGGATGACTTTTCCGTCTATGGAAAGACATTTGAGGATTGTTTATCTAACCTATCAAAGGTATTTAGAAGATGTGAGGAGACTAATTTGGTGCTTAATTGGGAAAAATGCCATTTTATGGTACATGAAGGAATTGTTCTTGGACATTTAGTTTCCGAATGTGGGATTGACGTAGACAAAGCCAAGATAGATGTGATGGAGACCTTACCTCTACCGAATTCAGTCAAGGCGATTCGCAGTTTTCTTGGACATGCCGGATTTTACAGAAGATTCATTAAGGATTTCTAAGGTAGCCAAACCTCTTACTAATCTCTGATGGGAAGATGCACGCCATTTATTATGCAAGCACGACTCTAGATGATGCTCAAGTTAATTATGCAACTATGGAGAAGGAGCTATTAGCGGTTGTATTCGCAATTGATAAATTTAGGAGTTACCTTTTGGGTTCCAAGGTAGTTGTTCACACGGACCATGTTGCATTGAAGTATTTGCTCTAGAAGAAAGATGCGAAACCGAGACTTCTTCGATGGATTCTTATGTTGCAAGAATTCGACCTAGTGACCAAGGACAAGAAAGGGATGAAGAATTTAGTTGCTGATCATTTAACAAGATTGCAATTAGAGAAAGACGAGAAGCAAGAAGAGGAGAAACCAATCAATGATGCATTACCAGACGATTACCTCGCCATGGTCAATGCGATTTCTACAAAGAAACCTCCTTGGTTTGCCGAGTTCTTCGATTATCTACATCGCATGGGATACAATACGAAAGATGAGAGCAATTTTGATCATGTCTACAATCAAAGCGATTTTCATGGGAGGCGATTCACCAAAATGCTTCATGATCCACCATAACCACCCATCCATCCGGTCCAGCTAAGACGACAGTAAAGAAGCGCTATGTGGGAGGTAACCCACAATTTAAGGTAGTTTTAGTGTTTTGAGTCTTTTATTATTATTAATTTTTGTTTTTGTTTTTGAGTCTATGCAGATTGCAAGAAGAAGGAATTTTTTTAGGAGAGATCAACCAGATTGAGGATGGGTCAAGACGAATTCTTCATCAAATTAACCAGAGAAGCTTTTTCTTAAACTCAAACTTTTACTTTTCTGCGTAATTTGTGCGATGATTTGCTTGAGTGCTTTGTTGGATTTTATTTGTTTTGATGCATTCATATACATTTAGCACTTACCCTTTGGTTCCGATGGCAAGCTCATAATACACATAGGCTAAATTAGAGGAGACAATTTTTAGGATTAGTTTTTAGGATTTTCTTTATTTTTCTAGCACTCTAGGATTTTTCACTTTTTCATAAATCATTAAAAAGATAAAAATTAAAAAAAGAAAATCACAAAAAAAATCAGAAAAACATTTCAGAAAAAAAAATCGAAAAACAAAAAAAATTGGGTTAGGATATACCGATTAGTGTACCGTGGCGCACAAGGAGGACAATTAGCGCGCCCACGAGCTAGGAAAGGCACACCAACCCGCCATCAGCACGCACCAAGGCGCGCCAACGCGCAGGTCAGCGCGCACCCACCAACCCGGACGATGCACCACAAGCACCCCAAGGCGCAACAATCGACACACCCACAGGCTAACCCGCAGGCGCGCCAACCAGCATGCCAAAGGCGCGCCCGAGACGCACCAAAGGCCTGCCCGCAGCAGCACCAACCCGAGAACATAGGGAGCCCATGCGCTGACTCCAATTTTTTTTAGGGGCACCACTTTGCTATTTTTTTAGTTAGTCCTAGACCCAGCAAAAATATATATAGGTTAGTATTCCTTTAGTTTTTAGGATTAGGATTTAGTTTTTGTTTTATTTTAATTAGGGATTTTCTAATCCTTGGAGAAATAGGATTCCTAGTACACACCCACTTTGAATACTAGTTTGAGGAGGATTCCTAGTACCCATAGGACTGGAAGTCGGCACCAACACACCCTTTTCCACAACTTCTAGAGCCTATAAATACACACCCATACCCCCCATATTTTGCCACACCAAATCATTCAAGCTCTAGACATCCTTACAACTAGATTTTACTCCCCTAGCACCCTTTAGTTTTTTTTTTCTTTTTCTTCTTTTCATCTCCTATCCTCTTTAGCCTTAGTTCAAGATGACTTTTCCCAATAGCAACCCTAGGATGGCCAACACCAACCCTTACCGACCCAACTTCACCATCACCGACCATACCCCGCTCTTTATGCCTATGCCTAAGTTTACCGAGTACAATCCGGGATGGATTTCTGAAGAGAATCGCGCTAGGTTTGACAAGCTTATTAGGAGGCCTCTAATTCCTAAGAGATAGAATGATTTTGAGGTGGTCGAATCTTACAATCTTGAGGAGCTGATTGGCAAGTACTTTGCCAACATAGGACTAGTCTATTTTTGCAAGATTAGGGAGCCGTCATACGAGGAGCTTACTTATGAGTTTCTTGGTACTTTTGGGTATGACGTGGATCTCAAGGACATTCATGATCCCGGCTATGTCAAGTTTTGGCTTGCAAGGAAAGATTATGAGATGAGCTTAGTTGATTTCAACAAGATTTTTGGTTTTGATGCCGAAGGAAGCGAGTTCCTAGCTGTGGCTTTAATGCAAGTGTCATGTGTCATATGCGCGCTTGAATGGCTTGGCTAATGATTTGTGCATTAAGGACAATGCACTGAGGTATTTACACAGAGTTTTGGCGAACTCTTTCTTTGGAAGAACCAAAGATGCACACAGGGTCCAATGTGGTGAGCGTTTTATACTCTTTTGCATGGTACACGGGGTACAAACTCAATGGAGGACATTGGTTGCTGCAAAATTTTGCTCATATTTGCAAAGGAGAAGGAGAGATAGCATGTGGAGGGCTGATCACTCATATTGCGAAATTCATAGGAATTAACCTAGATGCCTACACTTTGACCCCTTCTAACCCCGCGATTGAGACTGTGCATAAGCATGTAGCTGCAGTAATGGCCTTAGAAATCCATGAACCCATTGATCCATATCCTTTAAGTGATGAAGAAGAGGTTGATGAGGAATGCTTTTGTGACAACACACAACCAATCCATCGTAAGCCACCATCGTCTACATCATCCATGGAATCCGATTCTTCCAACATCTGCGACTTTCTCATGGGATGGGAAGCTCAAGTCGGTGGCATCTGTTAGAATAGGTGCCCTACACTACAGGGGGGTGAATAGCTTTTTATGTACAAAATCAAAAACTTGCAGGAATATAATTGCGGAATTGAAAGAGTGAAGGACACACCGAATTTTATACTGGTTCACATACACAACTTGTGTGGCTAATCCAGTCCTCTGAGAGACTCCCTCGAAGATTTCAGTATCTAGGTTAAGCTACTGGGTGCTTAACAAACCGTATACAATCCTAGAGTCCGACTCACACGAACCTCTACTTGCTTGAAGATACCTCACTTCAACACTCTTCCTATGAGATGCTACAAGGGAACTATCCTCCCTTAAGGTGTATGAACAACACTTTAAAAACACTCAAACAAAAGCTCTCTCAAAGAGTAAATATGAGTAACAAGTAAAGCTCTATGAAGGCAACTCTTAATTCTCAAGAATATTGGCTCATAAAAATGTGTATGAATGTATACCAATGAATGCGTAAAATGTATAGAGTTGATCTTTTTTGAAAGAGAGGTTTAGTGCCTCTATTTATAGCTTCAAAAACTTATATGGACGTTGGGAACAAGTTCTGAACACCTTTAGACAAGATAACATGCAAGGTGGAAAAGGATTTTTGATTCTAACGACACAACATCGATGTTGGATATCACAACATCGATGTTTGTCCGTTGGATTTGAATTATTGAAGCCAACGGTCACTAAAACATCGATATTTACCAAGGGAACATCGATGTTTTGAAACACTGCCAAAACAGATTAAAGATGAGCATCATGTGAACATCGATGTCTGAATGATGAACATCGAGGTTCTTTGTTGGAACATCGATGTTTGCCATTCGGACATCGATGTTTTGAGCCTCTGCCAAAATTCTAAAGAGAACAAATTGAGGGAACATCGATGTCTTAAATTGGAACATCGATGTTCTAGTACTGCAAAGAGTTTTAGGTGCAACGGTCACAAGAACATCGATGTTTGGGAAGCCAACATCGATGTTCTGGGCTACTGCCTATTTTCTGGAACATTATTAGGCAGGAACATCGATGTTCTAAAACATGAACGTCGATGTTCAATACTCAAAAATCATTTTTGTGTTTGATAGAGTGCTATTTGATGCATGTGTAAAATTGATTTTGTTTTGAGCCAATGTCTTTAGAAGAATTGAGTGTTTTACCCTTGTACATTTTGTGTTCCTAACCCATCTTGCTTGTTACTTCAATTCTTGTGCTCTTTTCTCTTGGGACCTTTGTTCTTTGATTGATTTGTTTTTGCTTCAAGGTTGTTTGTCATCAATTGAGTCATGCTTTGTTTGTCAATATCAAAACCCTGAAATGAGACAAAGAGACATGAGTTCTAACAATTTCCCCCTTTTTGATAATGACAAACAAATAAGAGTATATGCCAAGTTTTATGAATGTAATTCCCCTTATGTTTTGCAAACTATGATTCCCCCTAACTTGGTGCATATTCTTCTTATCTTCCCCCTTTTGGCATTAGCAAAAAGAAATAGCATTTTATTGAATTGAAAAGACATAAACAGAACAAGAGATAAGAGTTTAGAAAGTTGGACTTTTGCTCCCATCATCATTCTCTTCTTCTTCAGCTGCTCCTTCTTCATCATCATCTCGTTCTTGACCATCCTCCACATCCATTGGATCTTCGTCCATAGTTTCAGTATAGTCCTCATCATCATCATCACCTTCATCGTCAAAGTTGTAGCCATGAAGTGTGGTGTGATACGGTGGAGGATTGTAGTTCACACGGGCAAAGTAAGTCCGAAGACAGTGGCCTTGTCGTTGTACTTCCGTGTCAATCCTCTCTATTGCTCGGCTCATGCTTGTCATGCTTAATTGAATACCATGGTTGGAATCAGCAATGGATTAAAGAGTGACTCTGGAGGATAGGCGTCGAGAAGCGGCAGCACGGGAGCTTTCTGCTGGAGCAGTGGTTGGAGCTAGCTCGGAAGGTTGTTCAGTCCTTGGTTCTGCCACAGATTTTCTGCTGTGAAATGTGGCATCACCGATTGTCCAAAGTTTTGAGTGAGGAACCTGTGCACCGACGCGAGGATTGACACTTGCATTTAACAAAATGCGCACGACTAGGAAGGCATATGGTAAGGGATGGTCAGGAAAGGTGGATGGATAGTCCGACATGTGCATAAGCACAAATCGTGCCCAATTCATTGGGGAATGGTGAAGGATGGCATGAAGTACTTTCATATCTTCAACGGATATAATTGTGTGGTTGCCGTCTCTTGGCTTGATGACCGGGGTGAGAAGGTAGAACAGAAGTCGGTACTCCGGGTTGATTGTCTGAATGGTTGGCCGTCCGGAACTGTGACGAACAAGGGTCGTGAAGCCAAGCTCATTCAAGAAGGGTGGTTCATGGATGGTGGCCCAATGATCACCTCCGTATGATGCAATATCGTCTCCTTAGAAGGGCAATGCAGCAACTGTGCCAAATTTTTCCAACTTCATGTTGATAGAGACTCCATTTACGTGAGCGGTCAGGTTATCACCATCTCGGCTGAGGGTGGAGTAAAAAGCTCGTACAAAGTCGACACTGAATTGAAGCTGACTGTGGGTCACGAACCCCCATAATCCCGATGCTTGAAGAAGGGGCTCCAGCTGTGTGTAATTCTTCATGGCGGGGTAAATTGTCAGAAGATAACGAGGGGTTGCAATGAGCCGCTTGGAGAAGTGAGTCATGAAGTTGTGAAGGTCGGCCCTGGAAGGGAACCAAATGGAGGTGCCTTCCACGGCATAGCGAGGGGCTGAGCTGGAACAGCCTCCTCTTGGCTTGGATGGTCTCTCCTTAGTGGGAGATTTGCCTTTGGAACTTTTCTTTTCACCTGCCATACTTGAGAATAAATGAGTAGGAGAATGATGTGGATAGTAAAGATAGAGTGAATGAATAGTAGGAAGTGTGTAAAATGAGTGGAGAAGGCATCACTTATATAGGGGAGCAAAAAAATAGAGCCGTTGTAGTCCTTTCAACAGGCTCCAACGGCTAGTTAACGGCTATTTTTTGAATCGCAGCGTGTAAACATCGATGTCTGGACAGAGGAACATCGATGTTGAGGCTCGCCAACGACTATATTTTTGAAATTTTAACGATCAAACATCGATGTTCTGGTTGACGACATCGATGTTTGATTCCCCAACGGCTATATTTTTTTAAAACTAAGGTCGCAACATCGATGTTCATAAGTGCAACATCGATGTTCATAAGTTCACCATCGATGTTGTGGAGCTTCTAGAAAAAATCTGAAATGCCGCCAATTGAGACAACATCGATGTTTAAAGATGAGAACATCGATGTTTAGAACTACTGGATGAAAAAAAAAAAAAAATTGGAAGCTAAAATGACAGAACATCGATGTCTTACCTAGAAGCATCAATGTTTAAAACTACTGGGAAGAAAAATACTTACTAAACATCGATGTTTCGATACTGAACTTCGATGTTTAAAGCTGCTGGATGGGAATGGTATGAGCTGAAGTCTACTCAACATCGATGTTGGCTCCTCAACATCGATGTTTGACGGCCTCGGGTCCAAGTTTGTACATTAGAACATCGATGTTCAGTTGAGCAACATCGATGTTTTGCAATCTTGGCTTTCTTGTTCCCCTTATCTTTTGGCTTAAATGAAGGGTACCTGCAAAATAACTAAGAAAATGCTCCGACGCTCAAGTTAGTAATATTTAACTCCAAGATATGAGAAGATTGTAAGAGAGAAAAAAAATTTGAAATTTCTGGTACTCTCAAATAGGATCAGCTTCTTCATATAAATACGGTTGGTGAGATATTTGTCCCATCAATTGGACTTTGATTTTCTCTGTCGGAAAGTATCCGTTTTGGTGCCAGACAACAAATCTCGTGAGGAATCAATAATTCAATTAAAACCACGATTGTCAAAAAGGAAATCTTTGATAATCAGAAAAATTTGTAAGGTTGCAGACATTGATTGAGCAATAATTTAACTAATTGGCAAGTTTTTCAAAAAAGAAGATTCGTGAAAATCGAAGTAGGGGTCTTTGCCTGAACATTGTTCTCGATACTGCAAAGATAGGTAGGGGTCACCTCCTGAACAATCTCTGGATACTTCAGAAATTGGTAAGGGTCACCTTCTGAGTGAAGAAGCAACGCAGTTGTGTTTCTATAAATAGGCAGACGATAGAACTCATTAGACACAGAAAATTATAAGCCAATTTCAGCAAGAGAGTTGGCAAAAAAAAATCAAAAGCAAGAATGCCTTCCCCTTCCACTGTCTTTTTTGTTGAGGGTGCAGCCTTAGGCAGGAGAAACCGATTAGCCTATAGTATGATAAGTGAGCCATCTGAGGAGCTGCCTATTGAACTAAGTAGAATTCCTCGCTTAGTATTTGTTGGTGAGCTCTACTCTTCCAGGTTTTTTGTCACACCCATGGAAGAGTCAATTTTTCTTGAGAGTCAAAGCCCACTTAGAACATCCTTCTATGGTACCGCCAATGCCACCATGTTCTTCATGTCTAAGAGGCTTGAAAGTTTTCAAATGGAGTCTACCCATCAAACCTTAGAACAAGGAAGTTATTACCGTCTTTCAATGACTGCTCAGAGTTCTTCACGGGTCCCTGTCTTACCACCGACTTGGCCAAAGGTTCGCCTGCTAGTGTGGAATTGCAGGGGAATCACTAGGCGCTCTGAAGATTTTGCAAGAACCTTGAGAGACTTGAAGAATCAATACAAGCCGAACATGGTTCTGCTCACCGAGACATTATGGCAACCTGGCGAAAACCACGGGGTCATCCCTCTCCGTTTTCCATCAGTGAACCGGTTTGAAATCCCGGGCCAGAATAACTCGGGTGGAATGTGGTTTGCATGGAATGATAGTGTGAGGGTTAATATAGTCAATGACCCTAATAGGTTCTCTGTAACTGCTGTACCAAATCGTTAAGTGCTAGATTATGATAGGTATGTATGTTTAAAAAAAAATATGTGTGATTGTAGTGTAATATAAATGATGTAAGTGTGTGTGCGATTGTAATATTATGAAATAGTGTGAGCTTGTGTGTGTGTGACTGTAATGAAAGAATTCAGGTTTTATGATCTTTGTATGTGTGACAATTATGATGAAAGAATGCATGAATTTAGATTATTGTAGAGTCAAGAATGCCAAGTTCAGTACGAATGCGAAAGAATGATTCTTTCTCCAAGGGTTTTGTAAAAATGTCTGCTAATTGAAATTTTGTGTCCATAAATTCAATAGCTATGTCTCCCTTGAGAACATGATCTCTAATAAAATGATGTCTAATGTCAATATGTTTAGTCCTTGAGTGTAAGATTGGATTCTTAGTTAGACTTATGGCACTAGTATTGTCACACCTAAGAGGAATGTGATTGATGTGAAGACCAAAATCCTCTAGTTGTTGTTTCATCCAAATGATTTGAGCACAACAACTACCAGCTGCAATGTATTCTGCCTCGGTGGTGGATAATGCTATACTAGCTTGTTTCTTACTAAACCAAGAGACTAAGGAGCTGCCAAGTAAGTGACAAGTTCCACTAGTACTTTTACGATCCAGTTTGCATCCGGAAAAAACTGAGTCAGAATAGCCTATGAGTTGAAGTGTAGAACCTTTAGGATACCATAGTCCAACATTAATTGTGCCTATTAGGTATTTCATAATTCTTTTAATTGCCTTAAGATGAGATTCTTTAGGACATGATTGATACCTAGCACATAAGCAAACACTAAACATAATGTCTGGCCTACTAGCAGTTAAGTAGAGAAGGGATCCGATCATACCTCGATACTTTTTGACCTCAACTTCCTTACCTTTCTCATCCTTGTCTAGATGTTCGGAAGTGCTCATTGGTGTGGCCATTTCCTTTGATCCATCCATTTCAAAGC